>JAJPUD010006924.1:60354-101328 GCA_023553655.1 Myrmecobius fasciatus | reverse complement strand
CTTTTCATTTTTGAGACTAACAATTTGATTTTCCTCTTTCCTTTTTCTAATTAAATTAACTAGAGGTTTATCTATTTTGTTGGTTTTTTCATAAAACCAACTTTTAGTTTTATTTATTAATTCAATAGTTTTTTTACTTTCAATTTTACTAATCTCTCCTTTTATTTTTAGGATTTCAAGTTTGGTATTTGATTGGGGGTTTTTAATTTGTTCTTTCTCTAGCTTTTTTAGTTGCAAGCCCAATTCATTGATTTTCTCCTTTTCTATTTTATGCAAATAAGCATCTAGAGATATAAAATTTCCCCTTATTACCGCTTTGGCTGTATCCCACAAATTTTGGTATGTGGTCTCATTATTGTCATTCTCTTGAATGAAATTAGTAATTGTGTCTGTAATTTGCTGTTTCACCCATTCATTCTTTAGAATAAAATTATTTAGTTTCCAATTGATTTTTGGTCTATTTTCTCCTGGCCTTATATTGCATGTGATTTTTATTCCGTCATGATCTGAAAAAAATGCATTTATTATTTCTGCCTTCCTGCATTTGATTTTGAGGTTTTTGTGTCCTAGCACATGGTCAATTTTTGTATAAGTTCCATGGACTGCTGAGAAAAAAGTAAACTCCTTTCTGTCTCCATTTAATTTCCTCCAAAGATCTATCATACCTAACTTTTCTAACATTTTGTTTACCTCCTTAACTTCTTTCTTATTTATTTTGTGGTTTGATTTATCAAGTTCTGAGAGAGGGAGGTTGAGATCCCCCACTATTATAGTTTTGCTGTCTATTTCTTCTTGCATCTCTCTGAACTTTTCCTCTAGGAATTTCCATGCTATACCACTTGGTGCATATATGTTTAGTATTGATATTGCTTCATCATCTATGGTACCCTTTAGGAAGATATAATTTCCTTCTTTGTCTCTTTTAATTAAGTCTATCTTTGCTTTTACTTGGTCTGAGATCAGGATTGCTACCCCTGCTTTTTTTGTTCACCTGAAGCATAATAGATTCTGCTCCAGCCTTTTACCTTCACCCTGTATGTATCTCTATGTTTTAGATGTGTTTCTTGTATACAACATATTGTTGGATTCTGGTTTTTAATCCACTCTGCTATATGCTTCTGCTTTAAGGGAGAGTTCATTCCATTCACATTCACAGTTAAAATAACCAATTCTGTATTTCCTGTCATCTTATTTACCCTAACTTATGCTTTTCTCTTTCTTATTCCCTTTCCCTCCTCGCTGCTATTTTGCTTTTAAAAACCACTTCCCTCAAACAATCCTTCCCCTTTAGAGCCCCAGCCACCCCCTTTTTCCCCCCTTTCCCTCCAGTTTCCTTATAATTACTTTATTAATCCTTCTGAAGCCAAATCTGATGAGATGGAGATTAACCCAATTCTCATTCCCCTCCCTTTTCTCCACTCAATCATTATAGGTTTTCTTTGCCTCTACATGAGATGCAATTTCCCTTATTTTACCTCCTTATCCTCTTCTTCCAGTGTTATCCCTTTTCTACCTCTAATTTCTTTTTCAGTTTATCATATCATAAGATTCATAAAATCACAATAAACATATAATAATAATCATAAAATCACAGTAATCATATGATAATAATCATAAAATCACAGTAATCATATCATAATCATAATGTAATAATCAATTCATAAAATCAACCCTCATTCTATAAGTATCTATAACATAAATATAGTTCTCAAGAGTTATTTTTTCTTGTTACCTTTTTATGTTTCTCTTGTTTTCTGTGTTTGTAGATCAAATTTTTTGTTCAGTTCTGGTCTTTTCAGTAGAAATAGGTGAAATTCTCCTGTATCATTGAAAGACCATCTTCTTCCCTGGAAGATAATGCTCATTCTAGCTGGGTAACTTATTCTTGGCTGTAATCCAAGTTCCTTTGCCCTTCGGAATATCTGATTCCAGGCCCTTCGATCCTTCAAAGTAGAAGCTGCTAGGTCCTGTGTGATCCTAATTGTAGCTCCCCGATATTTAAATTGTTTCTTTCTGGCTTCTTGTAATATCTTTTCCTTGGTATGATAGTTCTGGAATTTAGCCACGATATTTCTGGGGGACTTAATTTTTGGGTTTCTTTCAGGAGGTGATCGGTGGATTGTTTCAAGGAGTATTTTGCCTTCTGGGTGTAAAATATCAGGGCAGTTTTCTTTTATGATTTCCTGGAATATAGTGTCCAGGTTCTTTTTTTCATCATGGCTTTCAGGAAGCCCTATAATCCTTAGATTGTCTCTCCTAGATCTATTTTCCAGGTCAGTTGTTTTTCCTAGGAGATATTTCATGTTTTTCTCTATCTTTTCATTTTTTTGTTTTTGTTCAACTGATTCTTGAAGTCTTGATGAGTCATTCATTTCCAATTGTTCGATTCTAATTTTTAATGTCTTATTTTCTTCAGTTACTGTTTTTAGTTCCTTTTGCAATTGACCAATTACATTTTTTTGTTCACTGCATTCTTTTTCCATTTTTTCTATTTTATTTTGCAGTGATCTCATTTCGTTTCCCCATGTTTCTTCTAACTCTCTTTTAAGATTTTTTATGCAATCCTCAAAGAAAGCCTTGTGACATGGAGACCAATTTATGTCTCTCTTTGGGGCTTTTTCTGGAGTTGCTTTACCTTTAGGGACCTCAGGATTTGAGGTCTGTTCTTCCCTCTCTCCATAAAAGTTGTCTATGGTGAGAGCTCTTTTTGGTTTTTTTTCATTTTTTTTAAAGGTGTGAGGTCTGTTTAGGGCAAAGGTGGGACAGCTGCTTTAATTTGCCCTGGGGCAGTTCTGCTGATTGAGTTATTTCAGGAACTGGGCAGTTCTGCTGATTGAATTATGTCAGGGGCTGGGCAGCTCCGCTGATTGAATTATTTCTGGTGCTTATCAGACCTGTTGTTTGATTGATTGCTTTAAGGTGCTGTGTAATGGCAGCTAGTTACGATGCTCATCAGGGGTTCAGTGGTTCACAATCTATCCCCCTCAAAAGGCAGACCCTCCAAACCACCTGCCCACAATCAGGACAAATTGTTCCAAGAGGCTCGCAGAAGACTCCCAGGTGTGTGAAAAGCACAACGCTCCCACTCCTGTTCTGACTCCTGTTCCAGCTCCCTGCCCCGGTCTCCCTGCGCTGCAGTCTGGGTTCAGTAGGCCACCCCCTGCCCCATTAAAACAGACCTGTTTTGAGGTTCTTCCAGAGTATCTTCTTCTAGAATCGTGTTGTTCTCCGGATATTGTGGATTTTTTTGCTTCAGAATCAGTCTAGAGGCTTCATATTTTGTTGGTTTGAGGGGAGGTTAGAGGAGGTTACAGAGAATCCTGTCTGATCTCCGCCACCATGGCTCCACCCCCGGAAGGAAGGGGTCTCTATGCCACCTCTTTACTCAATAAAATCCAATGTTTCCCTATCATTTTCAAGATCAAATATAAATTCTTGTCTTTCGCACTGTGAGCTCTTTACACATGGCCTCTCCCTACAAGTTTTTGTTGTGTCTCAATTAGTTGAACATTGCTAATGAAAATCTCTAAAATAAGCTTAATAATTTTTGTCACTTTGCATATTTAGCTGCATCTGTATATAGTAAGAGCAAATCAGAATACTAGTAAAGCAGCGGATATAAGGCTGTGGAAACACAGGCACAGAAAGAGAGCAGGGGTGGCTATTTGCACTGAGTGCTGGGAAGATGGGATGCTATAACAAGAGTAGATAGAATCCTTGCTTGGAGGATAGGGTCCCTTTACCATTACTCTGCTGACAAAGGAAGCATGAAGAAAGGAAGGAGGAAACAGAGAGAGCTCAGTCTACAGAAGTCCTAGATCCTAAATGGCTGCCTTTCCATTGAACCTTGGAGAAAGGTAACCAGGAAAAGTAGAATGAAATTACTTTCCCTCTGGGTTTCTCATGTGATTGAGGTGATGCTACTTCCAGGGTCTAGGCACAGCTAACAACAATATTTTAGGAATAATCTGAGATAGTTTACTTACCTATGATAAACAACTGTGACAACTTTTCCTGCTTAGCCATGCCCAGTAGCAACAAAGAGTAATAGTAGGAACCAAGATTGAAAAGCGTCATTCTACTTTCCTCTGGCACAGTCTTAGTGATATGTATTTTTAGGTCCCTTTAGGAGAGCACAGCCATAAACACAAACCCACATATCCAAGTTACACCATGTCTATGTAGGCATATCCATAGACTCAGCTGGGCTCAAGATATTAAATATGTTTGTCTGGGCCCACAGCTGCAGTGTTGGGTGGGAGCAGGAAAGAGCCGCCATCAAATGATGCTGCCTTGAGCTGACCCTTGCAGTGAAGTAATTGCCATTATCTAAATCAGCACACTCCTATTCTCCTGTTGTTCTCTGACCTCCTCCCATGCTCATCCTTCTTGGCTTCTCACACTCTGCACCTGTCCTCAAACCCTTCTTCCCTGGCTAGCTTTTATATCTGGTACATCACTGATTGGTAGATTTTGGGCTACCATTTGCTCTGTTGATTCCAAAATCTTGGAGTCATGTTCCAACCAAGCCTGCTTTATCTCTTCCAAGCCTGTTGACTCTCTCGGACCTTGGACCGACTCACACATTTTAATCTCTCACCTAACCCTAGAACATGCTTGGTATCCTCTCTGCTCCCAAATGGGTCTGAGAGACATGACAGTTTTACATAGAATGACTTTTTTATTCCCTGGAGTATTAAAAAAGCAATAATGACTAATTAAGCAGATCACGTGAAATCTAATAAAGCAGAAATCATATTTTCTTTCCATCTTTCCTTCTTCAATCTAAGCTCATTTTCCTCTTTTCAGTCTTGAATCTCTAGTTAACTGGTTCAACTATACATTGTTCTCCCCCTGTTCTGTTTATCCTCCTAAGCTACTAAATACTGCCATAAGAAGTCATACCACTATGCTGAGTAGGGCCATTATATTTTTAAATTATCTACTATCACCTGAGCTCTCATTGCAGCATTTTTTCTTCCTGATTATATCATTCTCCTAAGTAAGCAAGACAAATCTTTCTACTCTCAAGTCTACCCCTCCCTCTCGCTCCTACTTTACTCAGAAAACAGAGGCCATTTTCCATGGGCTCTGTCTGCTTCCCCTACTCCATATCTCAAAATCACCAGAACTAGTGTTGGATAACCAGAGCTTGAGTCCAAGAATCAACATCTACAGAGAGAGGACATGTTTGCCCTTTCACCAACTCCTGCAAGGCCTTACTCCTTACCCAGCTCCTGGGCTGCCAACTACTTTGCTCCTTGGACCTAACTTCCCACCACTAGGGTCAAGGGCTCCCAATGTGTCATGCAGGAAAGTGGGAATCATGTTTATAACTCTTTACTCCCATTCAATAATGTGTTAAGAGCATGATCACCTCTGCCATTCAACCACTGAATGTGTGTTTCTGTCATGTTAAAATGCACTCCTTCCATTATTAATGTAAAGTGAATATTGCTACCAGAAGGGGAAGGGAATCTTAGCCAGTTGGCTCTCTTTGTTTGTTATTTATTCTGACAAAATTCCTAGACTATCCTGAAAATCAATTATATCCTTACAATGTGAAACCTTTATTTTTCCATTTAAAATGTATTTTTTTTGCATTTAAAATGTATTAAATGGTTTTAATTTCATCATCTGAAAATTGTTCATATCCCTTGACCATTTATCTATTGAAGGGTGGCTTGTATTCTTATATATATATGAGACAATTCTCTATATATTTTAGAAATGAGGCCTTTATCAGAACCATTAAATGTAAAGATGATTTCCCAATTTGATGCTTCCCTCCTAATCTTGTCTGCATTAGTTTTATTTGTACAGAAACTATCTCTAGTCATATGAAAAGTTGCTCCAAATCACTATTGATCAGAGAAATGCAAATTAAGACAACTCTGAGGTACCACTACACACCTGTCAGATTAACTAAAATGACAGGAAGAGATAAAGATGAATGTTGGAGGGGATGTGGGAAAACTGGGACACCAATACATTGTTGGTGGAACTGTGAACGGATCCTATCATTCTGGAGAGCAATTTGGAGCTACGTTCAAAAAGTTATCAAACTGTGCATACCCTTTGACCCAGCAGTGTTTCTATTGGGCTTATATCCCAAAGAAATCATAAAGGAAGGAAAAGGCCCCACATGTGCAAGAATGTTTGTGGCAGCCCTTTTTGTAGTGGCTAGAAACTGGAAACTGAAGGGATGCCCATCAATTAGAGAGTGGCTGAATAAATTATGGTATATGAATGTTATGGAATATTATTGCTCTGTAAGAAATGACCAGCAGGACGATTTTACAGAGGCCTGGAGAGACTTGCATGAACTGATGCTGAGTGAAACGAGCAGAACCAGGAGATCATTATACACAGCAACAACAATATTACATGATGATCAATTCTGATGGACATAGCTCTCTGCAACAAAGAATTGTCTCAAAACAGTTCCAATTGTTCACTGAAGAAAACCATATAAACTCAGAGAGAGGGATATGAAATATGGACCACAATATAACATTTTCATGCTCTCTATTGAGGTTTGCTTGCATTGTGTTGCCTTTCTCTGATTTTCTTTTTTTTTTTGTAGATAGGATTTTTCTTGCATAACTTGTGAAGTATTTCAACACTATTAACATGTAGTGGACTTCCTGCCATCTAGGGGAGGGGAGGGGACTGGGGGTAAAATTTGTAATGGAAAGCTTTGTAAAGATCAATGCTGGGGAACTACCCATACATATGTTATACAAATAAAAAGCTTTAATAAAAAAGTGGTAATAAAATAAAATAAAATGTATTAAATGAATTGAACTTATTTAAATTTATTTTTTCAAAATCAATATTTGATAATTTTCAGGGCTGTGCTTTGAGGTGCTTTTCCCTTTCAGGTCTTCTTTGACATTCCTCCCCAAAGACTTAGAGAAAAAAATGTGACTCTGTTTCCCTGTTTTTTTATGTGCAGGAGAGGAAGTAAATAAAAGAAATCATACCAGATTATGCTTAGAGGTTGTTTTGTTTAAAAAAAAAACAACTACTTTTCACCATATTATAATTGTAAGAAGCAAGCCCATTCTGCATAAGAGAGGCTGAGAAAAAAAGTGGAAATTCTTGAATTAGATAACTCATGTACATATACATAAATAGCTTTTATCTTGCTCACTTATAATTCAATGCTTCCTTTTTGTCTTTCTTTGTCATCTCGTACACTGCTATCATTCTTCAGAGGTTCATTTGTCCAAAAGGACAGTTATAATCTTATGGATGAGCATGCATTTGGAAAGGAAAAGGATTTATTTTCCCCTTCCTCATTTACACAAATGTAAAGACAGAGATGTCACAGCCCCTAACCTAACCAAAGGTCTTGAGCACAGATAAAAGTCACACATCCCAATCCTATGTCTGTCTACCTCTTATTTAGCTTAGGACTCCTTAAGAAGGTGGAAACTCTGAAACATCACAAAGTATATCAGAGAAGGGAAATATTCTCTATATAAGAAAACAATCAAGTATACCGCTCCTGTATTGCCCCCATCAGAAAAGTTGAGTTTAATTGATGTCAGACATGATCTATAAGCCCAGATACATATAAATCTCTCTGCTAAAAGAACCTGACATATGTCCTTAATTCTCATGCTACTTGATTTATAAATTGTAACTATATCCTTTAACAAACCATACCAAGCATAGATTGTCTTTTTCCGTTCTTGTTATGCTGGCAGTCTTACTGCATAACTGCTCATTTAAAGAACAATTGCTACTAAATGGTGGAGAACTGAAAAGAGATACTAATTTTAAGTATCCAATCTCAACAAACTAATTCCTCAAACATAAAATAAGGTATTGTGGGTAAAAGTGAAACACTGGCAATAATGTCCCTCCCTTCAAATTGTAATCTTGGTTCTGGGCATTCCTAGTACCCATTATCATTTACTCTGCTTTTCTATCATGCCCTCTATGGCCCATTTTGATTTTTAATAAACTCCCACTTATGCTGGATCTCTTTCAGATTCCTTCCATTTCTCATACTCGCTGAAATCTTTTTTTCTTGAAATCACTATATCTTTTAGTATCCTCTTCAAGACAGGCTACTCCCTTCTTCATACCTGAAACAGTGCCATAAAGAGGAACTGGCATATTCTTTGCTACCCATTTCTACTTTCAGACTTTGCTTTGTCAGTAATATTAGGAATCATTCCTCCTTCTTAAAGTTCTATTGAAATATTTGTTGTTACAATGGACTTCTAGGTCACTCTCCTCTCCAATAATTTCAGTACCTGAATAACACTTATCCAATTCTTGAACCCTTCAAACACTTAAGTTTCTTACAGTTTTAAACCTTCTAAACTATCATAGAATCTCTGAATTTGGTTTAATTCAGCCACACACAAGAGCAGTCCTACCACAGACCTACCCAACTCTTTCTCTACTCAACTGAATTTGCTCAGGATACTGAAATACCTACTTATGCCTCTATTCAAAACATATGTACATCTTGCCCATCCTCCCCTTTTTTGAAAAAGCAGCAGACTATTTCCTTGTCAAGAAGAAACTCATCCACTCTACTCCTGGAATTCACCCTTCATGACACTAGCAAACATCTTAGGTTATCACACTTAATGTCTAGTTTGACATTAAGAAGCAAGCTTAGTAGGATTGGTGTTTAGCAAGTTGTTAAAGTTATCTTGGTCCCTGTGCCTGTGGTAGAATCATATATATTTTTACCACATACACAAGAGAAAACTTGCCTGATGAGAACCTATAAGGGTACATTGGGTTTTATTGAATCAAATATTTTTGTTTTATTTTTCCTGATCCTGGCCAAGCTAAGGAAAATAAAATAGGATAGGATCAGAGATACAAGTAGAAGAATCTTATGTTTGAAGACTGATGAAAAGGATAAATGGACAAGGTGCAGAGGAGTGGTGAAGATATATAGGGATTCAGAGGTTAGGTAGCAACTCCTCAAATGTTTGCAGGTTCACACTGTTTGTTTGTACACTTTTCAAATTTTTAGGTGAGGCTTTACTTGTATTTCTGGTAAATGCTACAGTTGGACCACCTACCTCCACCCCTACCACTACCCACTGCTCGGAACTCAACTTTTATAACTAAACTATTTTAAAATTAAATTCAAGGTCCAGGAGTAATTCCATCAATTATTTTAACATTGTAAACTGACAGCCTAGGGCAGATAATAAAGACATTTTAAGGGAAATCTAGTGAATTGTGTAGGAAGATGGCAGTCTATAAGGACTTCGAGGAGCCCAGATTTTCCACAAACACTCCAATAATGTATTAAAAATATAGGAGAAAGAACAAAGATAAAGAAAACCAAAGAGAATGAACTATATATTATTCCATAAATTCCAGGAGTGCAGAAAAGATCTACACAGGATTGTGGATACTTTAAGTGGAGACAAGTCAGGATAAGATAGAGACCAGCACCCAAGAGCTAGACAAAGCAGGCGATGTGGCCAAACCAAGGCTCAGCACCAAACATCCAGGCCCAAGGGGGAAGAGTCAAGATGATGGAGAGTAATCACCTCTTTATCTGAGTTCCTCCTAGTGTCCCTCAGATCAAAACCAGATAAAGCCTTTGAACTGATTTTGGACTGACAGAACTCACAAATATCTGGAGCGTAACAAATTTCCAGAAAAAGATACTTTGCAAGAACTTCAGAAAAGATGTTTCAATTGAGCAGGGGGAGAGGCTGTAGTGGGCAGGCACAGCATAGGGAGCCTGCATCAGGGAACCAGGGCTTTGAGGCATCCTGCACCGGGAATCTGGGGCTCTTATGTTATTCTGTCCTGGTTACAAGCCAGTCAATCAGCAGATTAGCTGTGAGACCAAATAACCAAGAGACTGACTTTTTGCATTTCTTTTCTCTAAGACACAGACCAAATCTTGCCACTCCTCTGCTCAAAAACCAACTCTTCTCCCTTTCCTTCTTGGGTCATTCAATGTGAGAAAGGCAGGAAAAGCACTCATTGGGCTAATCCCAGTTTTGTTCTTTAGTCATTTTTCATTCTGTTCAGACTCAGTGACCCCATTTGAGGGTTGTAGTAAAAAGAATGGAATGGTTTGCCAATTTCCTTCCCCAGCTCTTACAGATGACAGAATTAATGTAAACAGTTAACAGGATAAGAGTAACAGGATTAAGCGACTTGCTCAGGGTCATACAGTAGTGACTGATGCCAGATTTGATCTGAGGAAGATGAGGCTTTCTGACTCCTGGCCAGGCACTCCACTGCACTGCCCTAGTTGTTTCCTTGTTACTTCTTTCTCTCTCCTCAAATGCATTTATCTATATATGTCTTACATCCCTACCAGTAAAATAAATGTGAGGTCCTTGAGTAGGGCTTACTTGTAATTTTGGCTTTTTATCCAGTATGATGTCTTGAATACAGTAGTCACTTTTAAAAATTTGCTGAATTGTACTGAATTAGCCAACAGTTCTGATGTATTATGTAATATGTTTATTCCTGAAAAGTTAAATGCAAATAAAATGATATTTTATATACAGGACAGCTCATTCTTTAAAGGAATCCTGCAAATTATATTTTGATGATTTGAATCACCACCAACTCTTAATACACCTCTTAGGTAAAAATGAATTTTCAGGTAATAAGTATTATAAGTATTCTTATACTGGAGTCCACATTTAAGGTCTGTGCTACTTCAATAGTAATCAACTTTCTTCCTTTCAGTTTACAATCAAGACAACTGAAATCTTCAAGGATGTGTGTGAAGAAGCTTTCCTAAGTCTTCTACCAAGAGAACAAGGCCAGGTATTTTCCACTAAAAAGGCCACATTATTGAACTCCCTGACTCTCCTAATTTTATCCATTTCTCATTAGCTGACCTTCAAACTCAGCTTTTGTAAAATGGGATTTTTTCCCCTGACTGGCTAACATTTAAGGCTAATGGCTTTTAAATAAGTAATTGAGTTTACAACATTCTGGTCTTGTTAGATTTTATCTATTTTAATGCTTTCATTTTATATGTGTCTACTGGCATGGTTCCATGACAGGTGCAATTTTAAAAATGGAATCAATAAAATTAACTTTGATGTGTGATTTGAGAATTCAAAATTGACCTTTCAAAAACTAAAAAATAAGAGTTTAATTCTTCCTGTAGACTTCCTTGTAAACCTTTCTGATTTCCTAATTTTTCCCTACAACAGCTCTTCAAAATATTTTCCATACTGCTCAGATTTCAAGGTCTCCATCCTGAAAAGCAGAAGACCTCTCCTTTATTGAGAACACTGAGTTCAGTGGGGGAGAGTTCCTGAATCCATGTTCCTTTCTAACTCCAAGTATTTTTCTATGACTCAACTTCTTCATTCCTTCTTTTCCAAAAGAAAAAAAATGTATACTTTAGAATATAGCTGGATGAAAAACAACCCTTCTTTGCCCACATTCCTCATTCCATCTCCTCCCATTTTCTCTAGGATTTTGCTCCATCAAATAACCCTCTCTCACTCTATCATATTTTTCTATCTCCATCTTACCTGTCGTCTTTATATCAGTTATACTTTCTTCTCCTAAACCTAAACTCAACCTGGCGGGTGCTTCTCCGGGTTCTAATCTTCATTCTCCACATACTTTTTCTTAGAGCAAACTAACTCTAAAACTAACTGCTCTTATATTTTCAGATATGATTTCTGTGTGACTTTCATCAAATCCATATTTTCAGTACTGACCACTTTTCTGAACCCTCACAT
This sequence comes from Myrmecobius fasciatus, assembly GCA_023553655.1. Classification (NCBI taxonomy): domain Eukaryota; kingdom Metazoa; phylum Chordata; class Mammalia; order Dasyuromorphia; family Myrmecobiidae; genus Myrmecobius; species Myrmecobius fasciatus. The sequence goes on along the minus strand of JAJPUD010006924.1, from coordinate 89,608 downwards.
CACATTTCTAGCCATCTGCTACATAGTTGCATCTGTATGGAACCTTCACAGTAGATGTTAAAGAATAAGCTGAAATTACTTTCTCAGTTATTTATTATTTCTGTCTATATCATTTGCAATTCAATATAGGTAAAAAAGTAAATCTACTTTCTCTCCTTGTCAGATCAGTTCCTGACTCTAAAGGGCCAGTACAACATTGAATTTTTTTTGAGTTGGCTAAAGGTAAGACCAAATAAAAGGAATCATTTTTTAAAATTCAAAATAAATATAATAGTTCAACTATAACATTCTGTCACAAATGATAACATACTCAGAGTTCAAAAGGAAGCGGAACTCATTATGAATAGAAAGATTCTCTGACACTGTGCTCAGCGCATCTAATCCTGAAATTTTCCATGGTTTCCTCAATAAGATAGATCTAAATCTATTCAAAAGAATGGATTACTTACCTGCATAGGATAAAGCAAGTAGACAAAAAATGCATCTTGTTAAGACTAACTAATATCCCACTGTATTGGCATCTCAATTATTTAGTCCATCAGTATAACTATATTCAGGACAGTTATTATAGATACACAATGAACTGTACCTAGAATTATACAGGAAGATACCATAAGACTCAAATGCATTGGGTAAACTATGAACATAGACTGGACCCCTGAGGAAGATTTATTAGGAGACACACATGAAAATCACATAGGAAAAGGCATGAAACGGCTATGATTTGCACTAGAAGAAAGACTGTCATCAATGATCACAGACATGCAAATGAAATTAGAACAAAATTTCGTAGTTAAGTCTAGAAAACATCTGAAGAGTTAATTTTTAAAAAATGAGACCCCAAAATCATGTTGTTTGAAATAAAGTATTTGGCAGCCAGTAAAAAAAGGAAGATTAACTTCTTCAATCTCTCTCTACACAGGCCCCCAGATACCAGACAATTACACAAGCTTAAAAATTTCAAGTTGTTTAGTACTTTTCTAACTTCTTTGTTTTTATTTATTGTTGTAGTTCAGTCATTTTAGTTGTGTCCAATTCTGAATCACTCCTTAGAGCTGTAACATCTTCCTTATATTCTGTATAGCAAATTGGGACCACATCCATAAAATTAGGACATTGTTTATACTCTTTCCACCAGTGGTATCTGTACTAGGCGTGTACCAGAAACAGAACAAAGAAAGGAAAGGACTCCTTTGTATAAAAATACTAAGTTTCCCAAAACCTTCAATGCAGTTTAAATACTAATATTAAGCTTAAAACTGCACTAAAACTTTTAGAACATCCTGTATTTATAACAGCTCTTTTTGTAGTGGCAAAGAACAAGAAACAAAAATGGTACTTAATGGTGAAGGAATAGTTAAACACACTATAGTACGTCAATTAATCAGTAATTATTAAAGTTCCTACCCTGTGCTAAGAACTGTGCTAAGCTTTGGAGATATAAAAAGAGACACTGCCTGCCCTTAAGGAGCTTACAATCTAAATGGGGAGACAACATGAAAACATATATCTCGATATAGCTATATAAAGAGATATCAATATTTCTCTACATGAAAAAAGTCTGATGTGTTCTGTTCTGTGTCTGTGTGTGTTTTCTTTGATGAGGAGAGGGATTAGGAGGGAAAAAATAAGGTAGGGATAAGGGATCCCTCAGCGTCACACTCTCCCTTTGCCACCAGAATAAATGTCACTGAAGTATTTGTAAATGTACCAAAGAAAATAGAAGGAAGACCAGAGTGAATTGAAGACAAACAGAACAGCTTTTAAAATTACATGGTGAATTTATTAGATATTTGAACCTGTCCATAACAGAGATTCATTTTCATGTCTTTGTGCTCCACTGTGTACATTGGAATGTTCATCATAGTGTTTGCTAATGTTAGAAATATTAAAAATACTATATGTTGATTTAGTTCGAATGGTCTTGCTGAGTTCTTGTGACATGTTTCCATCTCTTAACCTCCACAGTAGATATTAAAGAATAAGCTGAAATTACTTTCCCAGTGGTTTATTACCTCTGTCTATATTAACATATCTATATTACCATTATCTGTAAATGTATTAATATATATATACATCTATCTAGATGTATAAAAATAGCTAGAGATACAGATATAGCTAAAAACAAAAATTAACATGCATATATATATATATATATATATACAAAGTAACTTTTATAAATTATATCTAATATAAACTTCATTCTGTCAATATCTTTTCTTATTTTTATCATACTTGTATTTATGGAAAAGATCTTTAGTTTAATATAAATGAAACGGTCTCTTGTCTAATCATTTCTTTTTTATAATGACTAACTTATTTAGGTGAAATAGATTAAAGAATATCATTAGAAAAGAATGACTACAAAGTGGGGGGACAATCATGTAATAAGAATAAGGTATTATGAATGGTGAGTCCATGAGCTCCACTCTTACTCAGTTTCCATAGATCTACAGGAAAGCCTGCAGTATACCGAACAGTGTTACATTAAAAAAAAGAACAAAAGAATTCCATTTTGCCTTTCTCTGCCATTTTGTGAAGTTAAGTTCCAAATTAAATTTCTTTTAAGTCCTATGATGATAGAAAGTTACAGATCTACTCTCCTTCTTTCTCCCTCTCTCCCTTCCTCCTTTTCTCCCTCCCTCTCTCTCAGTGTTTCCTGTTATCAGGTAATTCTTTAAACTGTATATTAACTCCAAAGTAACTAAGGCTCTGAAAGCTTATGTAGAATCACTGCTATTTGGATTTAACTACTTAGTGGCTTTATTTCACTTACACTAGATTTCTTGGAAGGTATTTACCAGAGAACATAGACATTAGGGCAAAGGATAAAGAGATATGTTAGGATTACCAGTTTAAGAAAATATTCACACCAAACAGATCAGCAATCCATTAAATATTAATATCAGATATGCCTACTTAAGATTTTTTTCTATCTGCAGTTGTGAAATATTTAGCCTTGTGTTACAATTGTCATAATTTTTGTATGACTTATTTAGATCACTGATGCAGTCAAAATTTAATGTAATATGTGTGGATAAGCTTTTTACTAATCCCATTTTCTGACAAACTGCTACCCAATATCCACAGAAATTTCTGTTGTATAAGTCTCTCTTTGAACAATTTGTATTGTTAAGTTTATTGACGTGAGATTATAAACCATGTACATTTAATCTATTCCAGTGATCCACATGACTATTTTTATACATCTACCAAGTAAAGATAAGAACAGTACCTCTTTATAGGTTTGTTGTGAGTATCCAAGGAGATAAAATATAGTGTTTATAAACCTTAAAGCATCGTACACATGTTAGCTATTATGTTATTATTATTATTATAGCACCAGATTATTATATTTATTATATATTATATTATTATTATATAAGCACCAGATAGCTTGTAATAATTAATTTATAGCACCTGAATTCTGTAAGTGGTACCTCTTCTTCCAATATTTTTATTGTTTCTATTCCCAATCTTCATCTTTTTCTTTCATATAAATTATATTTCTATTTTGACTAAGTATTCTAGTGACATATTGATTTTAGACAGGTAGATAGAGTGTAGTATTGTCATCTTCAGTATATTACTCTAGCCAGTGTATGAAAACTGAATGCCTCAACAATATTTATCTCTTCCTTTATGTGAAGTATGAAGTATGAAATGTTGCATTGTCATATTGATGCTAGATGTGTAGATCAATGAATATATTATATAGTCATGTTCACTGAATATCTCATCAATTATTTACATTTTCTTTTATATCAAGTGTAATGAAGGAGATATAGGGAAACTTATGACAACTATCTTATCTTATTTATCTTTGATACATCTATTCTGTGTACACCTCTTCAATGAGGAAAAAAAGCCCAAGACAGAGACAGTAGCTTACCTATTTCCCCATCTTCTTCAGAGCCCTAATGGGTACACTGCATAAAACAGTGCAAATGATACTTGATAAACATGATGATGTTAATGATCAACTGCAATCGAAATTCTTTATCACCTATGAATTATATTTAATAGCAGGGATCTCATGGAGTACAAAAAATGTTGTTCCATTTCTTTGACATGTTTCTTATGAAAAAATGACAGTTCAGCTCCTGGTAACTGAATAGTTTTTTGTTTGTTATTTTATAATAAGTTAAAAGAAAGTCCAATATATAGTTAAAAGCAAGACAAATAATTAAAAGCAATGAGCATCTATCAAATAAATCAAGCAAGTAAAGCCGTGAATTGCCTTTGGGTCAATTGGTGCATATTTAATCCTTTCAATATTGCAAAATATCCATATGTTCCTGCTGAACGTGCACATTTTTAAAGAATGCATTTCACTTAGAGATTTGTAATGAGGCCAATGTACCACATTGGTACACCACAATCCTATCTCTCCTCATCTTGGCCTCCCACAAAGAGCAGCAGGCTAATATGGTCAAAGCTAGAGTACCATTTACTACCCCTTATGTTTGAGTTGCCTGAAGAAAAACCTTCATTTCCTTAGACAAGACAAAACTAAATATTTTCCTCTTATATGTTTTTTTCAAGACAACTTTTAAAACTCAAAATTGAGAAGCTTTAGCAGGAAAACAGGAAACTAAGTAATGGAACATACATATTCATGTTCTTGAAAACAGATGTAGAAACACACAAAAAATAAAGTTTTCCAAACTAATTTAACAACAGAATGCTTTGGGGCTACTGATAAAATCTATTGATTTAACAAACGAATGTAAGACTTGGTGAAAGTTCATAAACTCTTCATCTATCCATATATATGAAAGAAAACTTCTTTCCCCCCGCTAATTTACAATCTTAACGTTTACATTTAATTCGTGTCTCCATATGGAGATAATTTGATATATGGTTTGAGGTAATGGTCTATACCTATCAGAATGTTTTCCAGTTTTCTCAGTATGTTTTGTGCAATACTGAGTCTTTACCTCAGTAGCTAGGGTGATTGGGTTTACTGACCACTAGGTTACTAGACTTACTTCCTTCTGTATGATGCATAGCTGTCTATCCCATTCACCAATATCTTTATATTTTTATCAAGTGCTAAAGCATTTTGATTATTAATGCTCTATAGCTTGAATAAGGCAGCAAATGACAATAAGGAATTCATCCAGGATACACTGACCAAAAGAATGTTTTTGTGCTATTAGAATGAGAATCATGCAATTCATGATTTATAGTCCTGCCTCAGTGACCTTGTTGCTATTGGTGAGTTAATCCCAAGTCTAACCTCTCTTTGCCCTCTCATTATAAGAGGCAAAAAAAAGTTACTTAAAGCTTTAATTGAAAACAATATTATTACAGAAAAATCTCATTTCATTAGAGGAATATAACTGATCAATCAGGGATTTGGGGATCATTTACTGATCCTACCTTTCATATATTTATACATTATAACATATTATTATGTATAGTTTAAGGTGTTATACTGTGACACTGCCTTCTTTCCCAATGTTTTTAGTGATTTCCTTTGTGATTTTTGAGTGTAGTTAGTAACCCTTTGTTAGTTTGACTGAGATGATAGTTAATAATTAAAGTAATAAAAATGGTAGTACCCAAATTAATTTAACTCAGCCTACCCATATGCAATTTATATCCATGCAATTACATCTGTATTTCCTAAAAAAGTTTTATTGTCATTTTCATATTGTCCCTCTGTCTTAATATGTAGGTTTCCAAGTATTTTATATGTTGTATAGTTATTTTTTCTTGTAAACCATAACATATTATCGTGATTGTGGGTGTCCTCCCTTTTAGAAGTTTGATTAGAACTTCTGAAATTTATTTTTCTGAGAATGGGTTACCTAAATCCTCTATTTCTTGTTCTGTTGATCATTACATTTAATTTTTTGTATAAATTCAGTGTCAGTTGTCAGTTTTATTGACATATATATGGATAAAAGATTTCTAGTAAGGGAGGCAGCTAGGTGGTATAGTGGATACAGCACCAGCCCTAAAGTCAGGAGGACCTGAGTTCAAATCTGGCCTCAGACACTAAACACTGCCTAGATGTGTGACCCTGGGCAAGTCACTTAACCCCAATTGCCTCAGCAAAAATACACACAAAAAAAACAAACAAAAAAGATTTCTAGTAAGTTCCTTAATTCTTATTTGTTATAAATTCTTTCATTTTTGAAACTGGTAATTTGGTTTTCTTTCTTTAAAAAAAATTTAATTAATGACATACTTTATTTCTATTTAACAAGTCAGTAGATAAACATTTATTAAGCACTTACTATGTGGCAGGAATGATACTAATCACTGCAGATACAAACAAAGGTAAAAGACTGTCCCTGCTCTTAAGGACCTCACAATCTAATAGGGGTAATAACATGTAAACAATTATGTGCAAACAAGCTACATACAGGATAAAATGGAAATAATCAACAGACGGAAGGCACTACAATTAAGAAAGATCAAGAAAGGTTTCCTGTAGGTGAGACTGTATTTTGAGCTTGAAAGAATTGAGAGAAATAGGGATGAGAAGGTACAGAATCCCAAGAATATGTGACTGTCAGTGGAAATACCCAGAAGTGAGAGATGAAACTTGTTATTTGAAGAACAGCAAATAAGGCAGCATCACTGGAATGAGAAAGACAAGCTGAGGTCCAAGGTATAAGAAGACTGAAAAGGTGGGGGAAAGGAATGAAGGGCTTTGACTACCTAATAAAAGCTTTTATATTTTAGCCTAAAAAAGTTAAGGAGTTACTGAAGTTCACTGAGGGAGACCTGAGAGTTAGAGATATCACTTTGACAGCTGATTGGAAGATGTACTCAGGTAGGGAGAGATTCAAGGCCCATAAACAGTTGTTTATACTAACAGGTTATTGCAATTACAACAAGCATGAAGTGATGAGGTTGGTGGAAGTGACTGAGAAGAAAGAAAAAGGCAAAAATGTAACAAAAGTAAAACTGGCAAACAATGGCAACTTAGTGAACATGGGGGGTGAGAGAGAGAAATGAAAGATGACAAACCTGAGGAATAGGATGACTGTACTACCATCAATAGTAATAAAAAAAAGTTTGTATGGAGGGTTTGGGGGGAAAGGTAAGTTCAATTTTAAACATTTTCATTTTAAGATGTCTAATGCCCAATAAGCATTTAAAACCATGAGACAGAAGGTCAGCAGAGAGATTAGGATAGGATAAGTAGGTTAGTGAAACATTAGCAAAAAGATTTAATTGAATCCATGACTGGATTCAATGGCAATTTCTAGAGATCATCAAGTGAAACAGTATAGAGGGAGAAGTGAAGAGAGCACCTGAAAGAGTCCTAATGAGACTCCCATTGTTAGATTGCATAATCTAAATGAAGACCCAACAAAAGAGCAACAGATAGATAAGAGGAGTTCATGCTGCAGCATGATCAAAAAAGATAAATGAGAAAAGGCCATTAGATTTAGAAGTTAATTGGTAACTTTGGAGAGAAAAGATTCAGTTGAATGAGATCAGAAGACAGAGTTTAGTGAGTTAAGAGATCAAGAAGAAAAGAAGTAGAGACATCTTATGTAAAGAGGCTTCCCAAGAAATTTAGCCACCAAAGAGAGAAGAATTAATGATAGCTAGTAGAGATAAATGGACAAATTTTTTTGAGGATGGGAGAGACATCTTGGTAGGCAGTAACGAAGTACTCCGTAGTCACAAAGAAATTGAAAACAAATGAGTAGGGGCAGCTAAATGATCCTGTGGATAGAGGACTGGCCCAAAAGTCAGGAGGAGCCTAGTTCACCTGGCCTCATACACTTGACAATTACTAGTTGTATGACCCTGGGCAACTCACTTAACCCCATTTGCCTCCCCAAATAAATTTTTAAATAAATAAATGAGTAGTGAAAGGTCAATGTGTCAAAGAAGAAAGAATACAAAGGGATCACTTGTACATGTGGACAGTTTTGCCTTGACAAGTAGAAAGGCCACTTCCTCATGTAAAGAGAAATTGAAGACAAACTGGCAGAAGTTACTTGGGTGATAAGTGATGAAGATAAGTGAGTTTTCAGTGAATGAGCTTATTTTTTTCTGTAAAATATTAGGCAAAGTCCTCAGCAGAGAGGGTAATGGTCATGGGGATTTTGAAGATGGGATGAAAATGTTTAGAAAAACTGCTCTAATTAGTGGGATAGGGAATTAATTAGGAAGGTATAAAATATTGACTTGCAGCAGTGAGAGCTCAGTTGAGATGATGTAATACAAATTTTAAGTGAACTCCGTCATCCTGTTTTCTTGATTTTCTTCAGCTCTGTTCAACACATGAGAAGGAGTAAAGGCAGCTGATTGTGAGAGTACTCCAATGCTGAGGGGTAAAGTCCTTCCTCTTTTTTCCTAATGAAAGTGTTAAAGATAGAAACTTATTCCTCAGGAACAATTTGGTTACAAACCAAAATATGTATATGTTTTCTCACTGTTGTAATTATCTTTAAGGAAATTATGTATTGTTTCACTGATCTGTTTGACATACCAATTCTTTGAGAAAGTTATTTTCTTTAAAATTAATTTTAAGACTTACATGTACTGTTGCTGAGTGAAATAAGCAGAACCAAGAGAACATTGTATACAGTAACAACAGGATTATGTGATGATTAACTGTGATAGACTTGGGTCTTTTCAACAAAGCAACAATTCAAGACAACTTCAACAGACCTGTGATGGAAAATAAGATCCGCATCAAAAGAGACTAAATGAGGATCGAAACAGTATTTTCGCCTTTTGTTGTTGTTTGCTTTTTTTTCTTTTTTCATAGTATTTTCCCTTTCAGTTTGATTTTTCTTGTACAACCTGTCAAGTATGGAAATATGTTTAAAAAGAACTGTACATATTTAATCTATATCAAATTGCTTGCAGTCTTGAAGGGGGTAGGGAGGGAGAAAAATTTGGAACATAAAGTTTTACAAAAATAAATGTTAAAATTATCTTCACATGTATTTGGAAAAATAAAAAAAAACTTAAAATTTTTAAAATGAAAGTAATTTTAATACTATCTTAAAAGGCACTTTATTTAATATATTTTTATTATATTATGGACAGTAATAGATATACTTCATATCTGAATTTCTGTCAGGGTTTTATGGCATAAATACATTGGAAACTTAGCTAAAATTATCAAGCACAGTTGAGAAATATGTAAATTACTTTCTATTACTGTTCAGTAACTGCTAGAAAGCTATCAATTCTAATGTTTCTAAAATTCTCAAGTCCTTAAATTCTTTATTTGCTTCTTTGTTCATTAGATTTATCGATGCCTAAAGGCAAAACACAGGTTACTTTCTTATGTAATTCGCTTATTTTTTAAATGTTTTGCCATTCAGAGTATAAACATTAAATATTGATATTAATTCAGTCTATGGTGGCTTGCAGCATAATCAAGTTTCCCTGTTTTTCTTTAATCAAATCTATATAATGATTGCCTTGTCTGATTTTATGATTGCTAACCCTGCTTTTTTTTAAACACCAAATGAAGCATAATAGATTTTTACCTAGTTATTTAGTTTATTTATATGTGAATCCTTATATTCCAAGTTTGCTTCTTGTGAATAATATATGGTTGGCTTCCACTTTCTAATTCATTCTATTATCCTCTTTCATTTTATCAGTGAGTTCATTCCATTCAAATTCAGAGTTATGATTATTGAGCATTTTCCTTCATTCTGTCTCTTAATTGTGTTCCTTTGCCCCTCATCTCTGCTTTACAAAGAACAAGGTGATTTAGAGTGCTGTGTACTACTGCTCTGTGTTTACAATAATTTGCTTTTGCTCCCCTGCCCCTCTTCTAGTCCCTTCACGCAAACCCAAGGCACAGACTATAACTTTTTTTTTTATCCTTTCAAAATCATTTTCACAATCTACCACCTCTAAGGTTGAAGTTTGTTTTGCTTATGGTTAATTCTTCCATGAAATTACTTATTTTCCCATCTCTCTTCTCTCTCCCTTTTCTTCCTTTTTGCCTGTTTAATTAATTAAATCTCTGTACCCAGTTGTATTTGTGTATTGTTCCATCTTTTAACTAGTTGATGAGACTGAGGTTCTAGTGTGAGATGTCCCCTTCAATCCTTCTTAAACATCCATATATGGTTTCTTCCTTCACATCTCAATTATATTAGATAATTTTCCCTAACTTTCTTTCTCTCTTTACCCCTTTAACATAGTCTTCTCCCTTCTGTTCCATTATTTTATTATCACAAAGATAAAAAAAACATAACCACTTTCAGATTTTCATGCTAATTAGATTTTTTCTATCCTCCATTATAATGATAAGGTTCAAAGGGAACACCTACTTCCTCTTCCCATATTAAAATATAAACAGTTTATCCTTGTTTAGTCCTTTGCAATTGTTCACTCATGTTTTATTTTTTAAAAATAACAACTAACATTTATATAGTATTACTATGTGCCAGGCACAGTACTAAAAGCTCAATAATGTTATTTCATCTTTACAACAAACTTGGAAGGTAAGTTCCATTATTACTCCAACTTGGAGATGAGGAAACTGAGGCAAACAGAGGTTAATTTACTTAAGATCTACTCTACCACGTAGTCCTGTGTTTGTTCTGTAACTTCTGAATTTCATCAGAAATTCTTGAATATCCTTTATTTCATTAAAGATCATTTCCCCCCATTAAGGATTATACTCAGTTTACTGGGTAAGTAATTCTTGGCTATAATTCTGTATCCCTTCTTTTTTGGAATACTGTTTTGCAAGCTCTCCAATCCTTTCTCTATATTGGTAGCTGCAGAATCATGTGTGAACCTGATTATGTGTTATGAGAAATCTTTCTTCCTGGCTCTTTGAAATAGTTTTTCTTCAACCCAGATGCTCTAGATTTTGTTGCTATAAAGTTGATGGGAGGTTTTGTGGGGGGGGGTTGCTTGAAGTAATCAGTGTTTTCTATTTCTACTTTGTCTTCCAGTTTTAAGAGACCTGTTTGAAGGGCTCCAGTGAGGGAGAAGCCATTCTCTCCCAAAGAAGCCCATTCCACTTTTAGATGAAAAGCTCCAATTATTAGGACATTTTTCCTAATATCAAATCAAAAGTTGCATTTTTTACAACTTTCACCTAATACTTCTGGCTCCAATTGGATCTTCTGGGCCAAGAGAATGAGTCTAATCATGCTTTCACAGGACATCCCTTCAAATATTAAAATACAGTTACACTATCACCCACTGTGTCTTCTCGTCTCCAAGTTCAACATGCTCACTTCCTTTAATCAAGTCTCAAATGGCATGAGCTCAAGGTCTTTCAGCATCCTTGCTGCTTTCCTCTGGACATTCTTTAGCTTACCAATGGCCTTCTTAAACTGTGGCATCTACCACTCAACACAATACTCCAGAAATAGTCATCTTCTTATTCCTGAAAGTTATGCCCCATTAAATGTAGTCCAAGGCTGCATTAGCTTTTCATGATACTACATCACTTTGTGAGCTCTTAGCTACCTCGCAAATTGCCATCTAACCATGTCTTTCTTGGCTTGTACTTATGCAGCTGTTTTCTGAAACCAAGTCTAAGACTTTACAATTACAACTATTGAATTTCATTTTACTAAATTCATTCCAATGCTCAATAGTACAATCTTTTTGCATTCTAAGTCTGCCAACTAGAAGTAAGCTATGCTGTTGAGTCATTTTTCAGTGGTGTCCAAATCTTCATAATCCCATTTGAAGTTTTCTTGGCAAAGTTAGTGAAGTAGTTTGCCCCTTTTCCAGTTCATTTTACATATGAGGAAAATGAAGCAAATATAACCATACTTGCCTAGAGTCACACAGATAGTAAAAGCTTGAGGTCAGCTTTGAACTCACAAAGATAAATCTTCCTGATTCCAGGTCAGGCATTGTATCCACTGTGCCACCTAGTTTTTTGTATCCAAATTGCAAATAAAAAATTCCTTCTTTCCCTTTTCCTTTTTTCTCTTGTTTTATTTCTGGTTTTATTCTTCCTTTTTCTATTTTCTCTTGCTTCCCTTTTGTTTTTTTCCCCTGTTTCTTCCACTCATACTCTCTCCTCCTCTCAGTTTCTGTCTGTTTCACTAGAATAAACAGAGAGAAAACCAGAGATGTAATAAGGGCTTGAGAAGTAACTGGCATCATGGGATTTATACTTTGGAGGGGCAAACAACCCTCTTAGTACTAAGAGCAATCAATTTGTGGCTAATATAATTTTAATGCCTGAAGGTAGACTTGATCACTCCCAGGGTCAAAAAGTATTTACAAGAGATAGACTGAAAGAGAGTTGGGAATAGATACCAAGAGCTGAGCAGCAGGCGCAGTATTGGAGAAACCCAGTATTTAGCAAGCAAAAATGGAATTAGTAGCTCAGGCACAACAAGTGAAAGGAAAAAATGAAAGAGAATGTAAAAGAAGGGCTGGGTTACTGCAGGGAAGGAAAAGATCTAGGGGAGTAGCTAGGTCTTACAAACATCTAGGAACAGAGGACTACAACTGAAGTTATTAGTCACACTCAAAGTACTATGCTCCCCCCCACCAAAGGTCTCCTTTTCCTCAACTTCAGGAATACTGTAATTTACTCTAAACACTTAATTTATCTAAACATTTCCTGTCTCCAAATTTTTACTTCAAGCATAAAAAGGCCAGGAGTTAGTTAGTAGGTGATATACAAGTTTAAATTAGGGCAGAGTCAAAACCTCTAAAAGTTAGGAATTTTCCTAAATAGGCATTCATAGCTATTGAGATTGTATTAGAAAGTTATCTGATTTAAATTCCATAAAACAAAGAAAGGGGGTATGTGGATCTGAGTAACATAATATTGTCCAGATGTTAAAAGGTGAGGTAATTGTTTTAACTGTGCTAGGCACTGACCAGAGAAAAGATCCCACCCTAAAACAATCCTCAGGGAAAAGAAAGGAAAAGGCCTAGGAAAGATTCAACTGGATTCAGGACTGAAAGGCTGACTGACTACAACAGCAACACCTACTGGTGTTGTAGAAAGAGAAAGCTTCTCTGTCATTTTTCTCTTTCATTTCTCTCTACTTTTCTCTCCATTAATAAGAGAAAAAAGAAGCAAAAGAAAATTTCATTTTGCTCTCTCTGATATCTAAAATTCATAAGGAATTAACATAAATCTATATGATTAAGATAAAATAATACCATAATAGACAAAGGACATGAACAATTTTCAAAATAAGAAACACAAATTACCAGCTACCTGAAAATATGTTCAAAATCACTAACAATTAAAGGTATATTAAAGAGGCATATTAAAAATTTCTGAACTATCCATAGCATCAAATTACAAAAGATGGGAAAGTTCCACACTGGAGGGGATATGAAGAAAATGGACATATTAATGCACTGATAATATAGTTGAACATTGCTCCAACCATTCTGGAAAATAATTTTTAGTAATGCAAGAAAAGTTACTGTATTGACACAAAGATTCCACCAATGAGTTTTATGAGCTTCTTAAAAACAAGAAAAGACCCATGCCAGTTAATAAATCTATTAAATATCTACATGCCAGACACTCTGCTAAGCTCTGGAGATACAGAGAAGAAAAAAGGCAGTCCCTGATTTCAAAAAGCTTGCAGTTTAATGGACTAGGCAACAGGAAAACAAATCCACACAAAGCAAGCAAAATACAAGATAAACAGTAGATAATTAAGTAGAATGAAAAGAAAGAGACAAAAACCAGGCAGTAAAACCAGGCAAAGTTGATAGGCCTTGTTAAGAGATTGGATATGAGGGTGAGAAATAGTGAGCAGTCTAGGATGACTCCCGGATTTTCAGCCTGAGGAATTGGAAGAATGATGCTTGTTTCTATAGTAAAATGAAAGATCAGAGACAGGAGGATTAAAGAGAAAGAATAAAGTGTTCTATTTGGGACAGAATGAGGCTAAGATGTCTAGTAGATATTTAGTTTAATATGCCTTACAGTCAGCTGATGATGTGAAGTGGGAGATCAGCAGAGGGACTGTAGCAGGAAAAGCAGACTGGAGAATCATCAGCATTGAGACGGTCATTAAATCCAAGGGAATTGATGAGATCACCATGTGAAGTAGTATATAGAGAGAATAGCAGAGTGCTCAGCATAGAACCCAGAAAGACACCTATGGTTAAAGGATATTATCTGCAAGAGAATCCAGCAAAAGAGACAGAGATGGAAAGGTCACATAGGTGAAAGGAGAACCAGGAGAGAAAAGAGCATCAAGGAGGCAAGAAGCATAAGAAAAGGTCACTGAATTTGGCAACTAAGAGTTCAAGAACAACTTTGGAGAGAGCCATTTCAGAGGACTAATTGGGTTGGAAGCCAGATTGTAAGGAGTCAACAAAGAAGTGAGATGAGAGAAAATGGAAGTATCTATTTGAGACAGCCTTTTCAAGGAGTTTAGCTACAAAGGGCAGAAGGGATATAGGGCAATAGTTAGAACAGAAGAATCAAATAAGAGATTTTTTTTCAGGATAGGAGAAGCCATGAGCATATCCATAGGGAGTAGGAAATGAGCCAAAAGATTAAAAATAAGTGAAACAGTGAAGATGACAGAGGGGGCAGTCTCCTGGAAGAAACAGGATGGAATGGGAATCACAAACAAGTGGAGAGGTTAGCCTTGGTAAGGAGTAAGTCACTTCATCAAGTGAGACAGGGGAGAAGGAGGAGGAAGTGGCAAAAGGTATCTGAGTGATACAAGAGGAGAAAGGGGGAGAGCAGAGAGTTCATAGTGAATGGCTTCATTTTTTTTCTGTAAAATATGAGGCAAGGTTCTCAGCTGAGAGAATGGGAAAAGGAAGAGGTCTGAGGAGGGATGAAAAGATTTTCAAGTACTTCGAGGAGAATAGGACAGGGCGTTAACAGAAGAGGTACAGTATTGTCTACAGAATTGTCTAGCAGTCCATTAGAGTTTATGTAACAAATTTGTAGTGGATACAGTCAGAAGGTTTGCATGATTTCTCTCTACCATTATTCAACAGCATTTATGTAGAAGCAATTCAGGGCTGAGGTTTGTCTGTGCATAACTGACAACATGATAAGAGGGCTAGAGTTTCAAGAGAGTGGAACAGTGTGGAAGTTAATTGGTTCAAAGGGACTAGATAGGAAGAAGAGAAAAGAATGACAAGTACAAGGGAGAAGAGATGTGAGAGAATTGAGAGGTCGAGGGTTTGAAGGTAATGGTATGGATGAAGAGTAGGATTTTGTAAGGGTGAAAAGTCAATCATATATGGTTAGATCAAATGATTTCAAAATTCTGGAAGATAGACTATGAGTAATAGCAAGATCAAGAGTAGGACTATATTTGTGTAGATGGAGGAATAGGTCATGGGAAATGAGAAGAGTGAGTAATTGAGTGGTTAGGGTATTTTGGGTAAATCAATATGTAAAATGAAGTTCTCTAGAATGATGACAGGCAGCAAACCGAAAGAAGGGGAATGACCAGGGTGACATCTCAACACAACAGCCACTAAGATTTTGATTGAGTGATAGGTATGTATCATATCAACTTCCAAGGAAGAGCAGTTACTGTGTGATGGGGGTAGGCAGAGAACCTGGAAATGGCAATGGGAAGTAAGGAATATGACAACTCTCCTGCCTCAACCAGAGCCAAAGAAAATGAGTCAAGGTTCAGCCAGTACCAGAAAAGTGGCCAAGGAGACTGTGTCATTGGGGAAGTCATTGGAACCCCTGTTGTAGACAAAACCAAACATAACTGAATTTTAAATGTAAAAATCATTGTTAAATCCTCCATGATGAAAAAAGGAATATAAAAAATCTATTTTGCAATGAAGCTACTCTTGTGTCCATTTAAAATCATTATCAATGTCCCTACTGCAATATCCATTGCTGCATCCTGAGGTTCAACTTTAAACTTCTGCAAGCTAACAAAAAGGAAATGGAAAACTATTGAATTGAGAAAATAAATATTCCCACTGAATTATATTAAACTTTCATATTTTTCTCTGCTTTGTTATAAAGTAGTAAAGGTTCAGAGGAAAAAAAACACATGAAATGTTCAGTGAACGTTTGATAGAATGTAAAGTCAAACGCTGAACAGTTACATTATTTCTGAGAAATGCTGAATAAGCCCATCAATCAACCAGTCAACAATCATTTATTAAGTACTGACCACGTGCTAGGCTTGTACTGGAAGAACTTCAGCTGAGCTTTGAAGGAAGCTAGGGAGTCCAAGAGGCAGCAGATATGAGGAGGGAGCGTTTTGCAAGTATGGAAGACAGTCTGGACAAAAGCACAGAGGAGGGAGATTGAATGCCATGTATCTGGTTTGGCAAGCACACTCCTTTAGCTATAACACAGATTGCTGGAAGAGCAGTAATGTGTACTAAGTCTTCAAACATAGGCTGGAATCAGATTTTGAAAGACCATCTTGAAAAACCCGTCATTTACAAACCATGTACCTTGCCAATTCAACTGACAAGAATACAGACTTTATCTGCAACAACACATAACTAAGCTGCTCCTGTCTGGTGTTTAAAGTAACTGCGCCCAGCTCATCCCTTTCACAGGAGCTACATAAATCTCCCTCTATAGTGACAAGCTATAACAACTCTTTGTGTTGTACTGTTCGATCCACAGACATAAAGTAACATCTAACAATTCTTCCTCTTTTGCATATACACATATGATAATAGGATTTAGGGTCTGAAGAGGCCTCAGAGACCATCTAGATTTAGGATCACAGCATTTAGATAAGAGACTTTAAAGGTCACCCAGTTGAAATAAGGAAAGAATTGGGGGGAAAAGTAGTAGAATGACAGCTACCTTCAGATATTTGAAAGTCTACCATGGCAGAAGACCTATAAGGACCATTTCATGAAATCTATGAAATCTCAAAAGTCCTCTAAGAAATTCCAGGTACTCCACTGGCATGATGACTTAGTCCTTGGGGCTTTCGGTAACTGCCAAGTTCTTCGGTGCTTCTGCTAATGTGGAGGCTTGGCATTGAAGGGATGGAATGTGACAAACTGAGTATTCCCTTGGCCCTCACCTTCCTCGACCCATGTAAATGGCTAAGGGGTCAGAGAGATGGAGAGAGACAAAGAGAGATGAAGAGAGAGAGAGAGACAAAGAGAGAGAGACAGAGAGACAAAGAGAGAGACAGAAAGAGACAGAGACAGAGACAGAGAGAGAGACAGAGAGAGACAAAGAAAGAGAGACAGAGAGAGAGACAGAGACAGAGAGAGACAGAGAGAGAGAGAGACAGAGAGAAACACAAAGAGAGAGACAGAGATTCTGCATCTTCTCAAAGAAGCAACAGCTTCTGACCTGATCCTTTTGGCTCCATCATGAAGGCGGCATCATATGAATACAGTATGGCATGAGAAAGAACAGAACCTTTTCAATCCTGCTACACTAATGAGGTACAAGGAGCTTTCCAGGGTGAGGGGGGCCTTTTGAGTATATCCTTATGGGCTTAGTAGATAATGCTTTGGTCTTGAATTCAAAAGATTTGAATCCAAATCCAGCCTCAGACACTGATCCTGGGCAACTCATTTAAATTTGGTTTGCCTCAGTTTCCTTAACTACAAAATAGGGAGTTTGTTGTGTGCTTAACATGATATCTGACACAGAAGTAGGTACTTATATATTTGTTCCCTTCCTTTATTCTTTAATGATCTTAGATAAAAATAACATTCTATTGTGTTTGTGTCCAGAATGGAAGACAACTGTGAGTCTAAAAGGCCTGGAGACCTTGAGGATCATTGGCTAAAAGCAGGAGGGAGATTATGCATAGCAATGGACAGCCACTGACCCAAGAGGATTGACCCAAGTGAGACTATTTTACCAGATATATACTAGGAATTATTTCAACAATATCCAGCTGAAGTGAAATGTAAAATGCCTGATTGGCAGATCTACAAATCACTTATATAAACCATATAAGCAAATTATGACAGTAGTTACATGGTGTTACTCACAATCATTGTTAATATGCACTAAGATTCTTCGATGCTCATTAATTTTCTATGTAGGATTAAATTATTTGTACCATGCCTAATTCATAATGTGCTCTGGTTACTTCTTTTAAATTCCCTCCTTGGAGGAACTACTTAAGACTTAAGAGCCATAATCTCAGTTAATACAACTGAAACTGTTCCAGGAAAGGCAAGGTAGGAGTTTCCTAAAGGAATTAATGAGTGAGAAAAGGAAACTGCTTCCCCACTTTGGGGGGGAGTATATAACAGGGTAGTAGTACAGTATTTCAGATCACATAGGCCCATACCAGAGACAAGTCACATTTAGAAAATACAAAAGAAAATAGAATTGTTTAGCTTGGCTATAAAGGGTTTAACCACAGAAATATTTTAAGTTCTCAAGAGGCAGATTCAAGTGTGATGCAAGGCAAAACTTGCTAGAGCTATTCAAAGCATAATGGATACTTGGAAGGTGGTGCTATCTTTCTCACTACATGTCTAAAGAAAGGCCCTTGTTGTGTGCAACATAAAAGGGATCTTATTGCAGATAAGACTTGAGCAAGATAGCCTGGGAGGTCTCTTCCAATTATCCTGGGATGACCTAGCCTCTTCATTTTGTCCACAGTCACACAAGTAATAAGTACAAGAAGAAAGTTTCAAACTCACGTTTCCCAATTTCAAATAGTATTCTTTCCACCATACCACAAACACTTGTATTTCATAGATAAGGAAGTGAGATTGAGAGTGATTAGGTGATTTACTTCAAATCAGAGTGGCAGAAACAGGCTTCAAAGTTATGATGTGTCACTCCCAGAGTAGTGCTCTTTTTCTTATAGCATCCAACTACAACTAATCTGGACCACATCTTTCAGGAGTATCCCTGACAGGAACTTCTTTCTGGCAATTATCTTATCCTTCAGATATCCTTCAGATTCAAGCACTTCCATTCTATTCACAGAGTTTGTTCCAGAAATTAGTATGAAATCTTATTCTAGGTACCTGACATGATGCTTTGGATCTGATGTAATACTCTGAGCTAACAGCAAGAGGATTAGCTTTTAGGAAACCTGCATGACAGAAATAAGCTGAAAGAAATTCTGTATATATCTTTTTATCAGATAAACTCATTCTAGAATAAATTGAGGAAAATAAGGCAAATAAAGAATTCAGAACGTCATCAATGTCAAAAGAAAGCATTATGAATTTTTAAGAAGACAAGATAACAAGAAGCAGATGATACTGAAAATTAGTATTTCTAATATGAGCAGGAATTTTTTTTTGAAATTTACAAATATTTAAATAACTGGTGCTTATTATGTGCCAATCACTACAACTTTCACCTAATATTGCTATTTCCAACTGAATTTCTGAGGCCAAAAGAATGAGTCTGATCATTCCCTGGCTTCCCAATTAAAATATCACTTTCTACAAAAAAAAATCCTTCCCTAACCACTCTTCACTCTGGGGTATTTCTTCTTTTAATTATTTCCTATATGAAATGAAAACATGAAATTTTAGCTGAGATTTGAAGAAAGGCAGGAGGTAGAGATGTGGTGAGAGAACATTCCAGGCTGAGGGCTAGCCAGTGAAAATGCATGGAGTCAGGAGGTGAAAAAACTTGCAAAGGGCAGAGTAAGCAGACCATTGACACAGGATCTCAGAATAAATAGGAGGGCCAGATAAAAGGATAAGAAGATTGGAAAGTAGGAAGAGGCAAGCTTATGAAGGGAATTTTATATGTGATTCTAGAGGTAACAATGTCACTAGAGTTGACTGAATGGAGGAGAGGGGCGATATGGTCACACCAGATCATTAAGAAGTTCACTTTGATCGCTGAATGGCAGACACACAGGAATGGGCAGAGACCTGAGGCAAGGAGATTAACCAGAAGACTGTTGCAATAACCCAGGTAGGAGGTGGTCTCCTATCAGGGTCTGCACTTAAGTGGTGGGCCCCATCAGAAGAGGGCTTGTTAAAGAGATGTGGGAAAGGAGAATTGACAAGACTTGGCCACTTGGCTACATAGAAAGTGAAGTGTCATGTACAAAAAGACAGCACTTTGGTATCCACAACATAAAGACCCAGAAGAAGGTTTCAACTACGTTGTGTGGTTTCCCCTATGATGGGGAAATGGTGCTAAAGAAAAATCTAAGGATTACTGGACTTCCTGAAAGCCATTATGAAAAGAAAAAAAAAAAGCCTAGACATCATCTTTCAGGAAATGATCAAGGAAAACTACCCTGATGTCCTAGAAACAAAAGGTAAAGTAGCTATTGAAAGAATTCACCTATTACCTGCTGAAAGAGGACCCAAAAGGAAACTCCAAGGAATATTGTGTCTAAAAATCAGAATTATAGGATCAAGGAAAAAACATTGCAAACAGCCAGAAAGAAACAATTCAAATATCAAGGAGTCATTATCAGGATTGCCCAGGACCTAGCAGCTGCCAAATTAAAGGATCAAAGAGCAAGACTTTTTTTTTTTATCTTTTGTCCTGAAAGAGCTTGATATTTAATGATATTTTCTTGTTTATTCAAATAAAAAGGTTTGGGATTCTCATCATTTTCCACCTTCAGGTATTTAGCTTCCTTCTCTCTCAAAACAAATTCAGGGATAAATTTTCACCACTGATTGACCCTCGCAAAACCTTGTGTTCCAATTTTCCCTCTGTTCCCCCTACCTCCTCTCCTTAGATGGCAAGTAATCCAATATATGTTAAACATGGTATAAATATATGCAAATCTAATACAGGCATACACATTTATACAGTTATCTTGTTTCACAAGAAGAATCATATCAAAATGGAAAAAAAGTGGGAAAGAAAATCAAATTCAAGCAAACAACAACAAAGGAAATGAAAATGCAATGTTTTGATCCACTCTCAGTTCCTACAATACTCTCTCTAAGTGTATATGGTTCTCATCATCACAAGATTATTGGAACTGGCCAGAATGATCTCATTGTTGAAAAGAGCCACATCCATCAGAATTGATCATCATATAATCTTGCCATTGCTGTGTACAATGAAATCTTGTTTCTGCTCATTTCATTTAGCATCAGTTCATGTAACGCTCTTCAGGTTTTTCTAAAATCATCCTGCTGATCATTTCTTATAGAACAGTAATGTTCCATAACATTCACATACCATAACTTATTCAGTCATTCTCCAACTGATGGACATCCACTCAGTTTCCAGTTGCTTACCCCTATAAAAAAGGGGTGCCACAAACAATTTTGCACATGTGGGTCCCTTTCTCTCCTTTAAGATCTCTTTGGGATATAGGCCCAGTAGAAACACTGCTGGGTCAAAGGGCATGCACAGTTTAATAACCTTTTGAATGAGGAAGACAAGGGGAGGATCCTTGTGTGGTGAGAGGTTAAGTAAAAGAAAGGTAAATTATAGTGCAGAATTGAATCAAAAGGTCAGCAGGGATAGGAAACACATTTGTGTGTACGTGAGGGGGTGTGCAATTGTGTGTGTGTGTGTATGTATGTATATATATCTACTTATGTATACATAAATATATCTTTTCTTAACTGTAGCTTGCTTGGGGGTGGTGGGGTGATGAAAGGAAGAAAAGAAAAAAGTAAAAAAGGTCAACAGCAGAAAGCAAAAGAACACAAGTAAATCTAAAAATGGACATCCATGAACATAATTTCATACACATACGCTTTCTTGATCTGGTAATTTGTTGTTATATACTTTTAATACTTCCCGATGTTCTGCTGGGCATATGACAATGTTCTTTTAGTCTTGCTTCATTTTGTTTTGTATTCATTTTCTGTTTTTCTTTTTTCTTCCTGTTTTTTTTTCAAATAACAATTTTTTAAAATCACAAAAAAGAACAGAAATGGGCAAATGGAAAAGAAAGCACAAGAGCTAATTGAGGATAACAACACCTTAAAAGTTAGAACTGGGCAAGTGGAAACAAATCACTCTATGAGACATCGAGAATCAAACAAATTCAAAGTAATGAAAAAATGGAAGAAAAAGTAAACTACCTCATGAGAAGAAAAAAAAACTGATCTAGAAAACAGATTCGGGAGAGATAATATTGGCATCAATGGACTACCTGAAAGTCATAATCAAAGAAGTTGGATATTACCTTGATACATTGAAACCAGAGAGCAAAAAAGTTACTAATCATCTCAGAAAAGAGATCCCAAAATAACAATCGAAAGGAACATTTTAGCTAAATTTCAGAACTACCAGGTCAAGGAAAAAATACTACAAGTGACTAGAAAAGAACAACGGTAAATCAGGGAATCATGGAACATGATGTTCTAAAAGGCAAAGTACCCAGGACTCCACAAAGAATCACTGATCTAGCAAAATTAAGCATACTACATCAAGTGGGGGGAAAGGCCATTCAATGAAATAGAAGGGCAACATTGCCTTTTTTCATAATAAGAGCAGGACTAAATAATAAATTTGAGCTCCAAGGTAAAAAGGAATAAGAAAACATAAGGGATTCAATAGAGCTGAATTGTTTTCATGCCTAAATGGAAAAATTATTCTTGTATTTCTTTTTTTTTATTTTTTTGATTCCTGTATTTCTTAAAAACTATTACTACTAATACTACAGCTAGAAGGAATATGCATAGACAGAGGGTATGGGTATATGGTGAATTTGAGAGAATTAAAAAAAAAAACTTAAGGATGGGAAAGAGGAGTATATTGGGTACA
The DNA here is from genome assembly GCA_023553655.1 of Myrmecobius fasciatus. Lineage (NCBI taxonomy): Eukaryota > Metazoa > Chordata > Mammalia > Dasyuromorphia > Myrmecobiidae > Myrmecobius > Myrmecobius fasciatus. Next base: position 67,041 of record JAJPUD010006924.1, on the reverse strand, counting down.
AAAGAAAGCAGGAGGTAGAATGGGGATAAACTCTTTCACAAGAAGAGGCACAAAAGACCCAAGGGAAAGATGGTAAGATCTGCAATGAGAAACATTTGAACCTTACTCTCATCTGGATTGACTCAAAAAAGAAATAATAAATATAATCAGTTGAATACAGAAATGTATCTTACTCAACAGGGAAGTAGGAGGGGAAGATGTTAAGTAAAGAGGGAGAGTGACAGAAGGGAAGGAAGATTGGGGGAGGTGGCAGACAGAAGCAAAACACACTGGTGAGGAGAGAAAGGGTGAAAATAAAGAAAACAAAGAAGAAAAATAGGATAGAGGGAAATAGACAGTAATCATAATTGTAAATGGGAATGGAAAACACATAAAACAGAAGGGGACAGCAGTCCTACAGACTTCTACAATATGTTGTTTTTAAGAAATGTATGTGAAGCAGAGAAAGACATACAGAGTAAAAGTTAAGGGGCTAAAGCAGAATCTATTATACTTCAGCTTACAAAAAAAAGCAGGGGTAATATCCCTGATCTCAAAGTAAAAGCAAAAATAGACCTAATTAAGAGATATGGAAGGAAACATCTTGCTATAAGTTACCATAAAAAATGAAGCAATATAAATACTAAACATATGTGTGCCAATTGATACAGCATCCAAATTATTAAAGAAAAAGTTAAGCAAGTTACATTAGAAGAAATAAAGAGGAAAACTATACTACTAGGGAAGCTCAACTATCCCCTCTCAAAACTCAATAATTCCAAACAAAAGTGAACAAGAAACAAACTAAGTAAACAAAATATTCGAAAATATAGATATGATAGATCTTTGCAGAAAACTGAATGGGAAGAGAAAGGAATATTTCTCTCAGCAGGACATGGCACCTACAAGAAAAACGACCATGCAATAGAGCAAAAAACCCCTCAAAATTAAATGTAAAAAGATGGAACTATTAAAGCCTTTTTGTCAGATCATAAGGCAATAACAATTGCATTCAAAAAGGGAAATAAAAAATTAGATTAAAAATTAATTGGAAACTAATAATACTAAAGAATTAGTGGATTAAAAAACAAATCATATGAAATTAAAACTATTTGTAGTCATATTAAAAGGTGCTCCAAATCACTATTGATCAGAGAAATGCAAATTAAGACAACCCTGAGGTACCACTACACACCTGTCACAGATTGGCTAAAATGACAGGAAAAGTTAATGATGAATGTTGGAGGGGATGTGGGAAGACTGGGACACTGATGCATTGTTGGTGGAGCTGTGAACAGATCCAGCCATTCTGGAGAGCAATTTGGCGCTATGCTCAAAAAGTTATCCAACTGTGCATACCCTCTGACCCAGCAGCATTTCTATTGGGCTTATATCTCAAAAAAAATCATAAAGGAAGGAAAGGGCCCCCCATGTGCAAGAATGTTTGTGGCAGCCCTTTTTGTAGTGGCTAGAAACTGGAAACTGAATGGATGCCCATCAATTGGAGAATGACTGAATAAATTATGGTATATGAATATTATGGAATATTATTGTTCTGTAAGAAACAACCAGCAGGACAATTTCAGAGAGGCCTGGAAAGACTTACATGAACTGATGCTGAGTGAAATGAACAGAACCAAGAGATCATTATATATGGCAACAATAATACTTTATGACGATCAATTCTAATGGACATGGCTCTCTTCAACAATGAAATGTTTCAAACCACTTCCAACTGTTCACTGAAGAAAGCCATATACACCCAGAGAGAAGGATGTGAAATGTGGACCACAACATAACATTTTCATACTCTTGATTGATGTTTGCTTACATTGTGTTTCCTTTACCTGTCTTTCTTGTAGATACGATTTTTCTTGCACAAGAATGATAAGTGTGGAAATATGTATACATATATTCGATCTGTCAAGTATTTTAACATAATTAACATGTAGTGGATATCCTGTCATCTGGGGGAGGGGTGGAGAATAGGAAGGAAAAATTTGTAACAGAAAGCTATGTAAGGGTTAATGTGGAAGAATTACCCATACATATGTTTTGCAAATAAAATAAAATTTAAAAAAACAAATCATAGAAAAATTAATAATTTCATTAAAGAAAATGACAACAACATGAAAACATACCAAAATTTATGGGATTCTGCCAAAGCAGATTTAGGAAAAAATTTTTTTCTCTAAATTCTTTTATCAACAAAATGGAAAAAGAACAGATCGATGAATTAAGAATACAACTTAAAAACATGAAAAAGGACAAGTGAAAAATCCCCAATTGAACGCCCAATCGGAAATCCTCAACATCAAAGGTAAGATAAGATTGAAAGGGAAAAATATTGAGCTAATAAATAAATCTAGGAGCCAGTTTTATGGGGAAAAAAACAATAAGATATATAAACCATTGGTTAATTTGATTTTAAAAAAGAAAAGCTAATTAGCAGCATCAGAAATAAAGAGGAAATTTAAGCAATTATCAGGAAATATTTTGCCCAATTCTGTCCCAATAAATGTGACAATCTGAGCAAAATCAATAAATATTATAACAATATAAATAATCAAATTAGCAGATCATGAAATACAAAGTCTAAAAATCTCCGCCTTTGAAAAAGAAAGTGAAGCCATTAATTAACTCCCTAGGAATAATTCCTAAGTTCAAGAGTGAATTCTATTAAACATTTAAACAATTAATTCTCATAATAAAAATAGACAAAGAAGGAGTTGTTTCAAAAAACTTTTTATGACATGAATGTGGTACTAATACCTATACTAGGAAGAGCTAAAATCGAGAAAGAAAATTATAGATAAATTTCCCTAATGAATATTGATGCAAAAAATGTGAACAAAATATTAGCAAGGCATTTACAGCAATATAGCACATGGATCATACTCTATGGCCAGATGGGATTTATACCAGGAATGCAGAGATGATTCAATATTCAGAAAACTATCAAGATAATTGACAAGGTCAATAACAAAAACAACAGAAATCATGACTATCTCAGTAGATCCTGAAAAAGCTTTTGAGAAAATACAACATTGTATTTTACAATTACAATTAATTAAAAAAAATTTAAAAAAAACCTTGAGAGCATAGCTATAAATGAAGCTTTCCTTAAAATTATAAGCAGTATATGAAACCCCAAGTAAGCATTATCTATAAGGGGAATAAGCTAGAAACATTCTTATTAAGATCAAGGGTACAGCAAGATGCTCATTGTGATCTACTCAATATAGTACTAAAATATTAGTTTATATTAATAAGAGAAGAAAAAGAAATAGAAGGAATTAGATTAGGTAATAAGGAAACAATATTGCTATTTGCAAAAGATATGATGATATAATTAGAGAACTCTAAAAAACTTCTTGAAATAACTAACAACTTTAACAAAATTGCAGGATACAAGATAAGCCTACATAAATCTTCAGCATTTCATTATATGACCAACAAATCCCAGCAGTAAGAGACAGAAATAAAAATTCCATTTAAAATAATTATAAATAATATAACATACTTGGGGATCTACCTACTAAGACAAACCCAGGAACTATATGAACAGAATTACAAAACATGTTTCACACAAATAAAGCCAGATCTAAACAACTGGAAAAATATCAAGTGTTCATCTGTAGGCAAAGACACTATAATAAGGGACAATTCTACCAAAATTAATTGACTTATTCAGTGTCAAAACAATCAAACTTCAAAAAAAATTGATAGGCCTAAAAAAATAACAAAATTCATCTTAAACAACCAAAGATCAAGCATATCAGGAGCATTAATGAAAAAAAATACAAAGGAAGGTAGCCTAGCAATACCAGATCTCAAACTACATTATAAAGCAGCAATCATCAAAACTATCTGATACTCCTAAAAAAGAGTAGTGAATCAGTGGAACATATTTAGTACACAAAACATGACAGTCAGTGACCATAGCAACTTAGTGTTTGGTAAAATCAAAGACCTCAGCTTTTGGTATAAGAACTAACTATAGTGGTACCTTGATACTCTTTTGCTTCAGAACTCATCAAATTCGGTATTTAATGCATTTTGATTAGAAAAAAATGCTTCAGCACATAACACTTGCTTGGCACTCATCACACTTGGTTGTTGTCTTGGTTGAGCAGTAGGGATGTGAGGTTGGCCAGGCATACTGCCCAGCCTCCACTGACATGGATATTGCCCTCCACTGTGGGCAGCTCCTTTCCAGCAAAAGTTGTGCTGCATAGAACTGTCAGGATGGATCTCAGAATGCTTAGGTTGTGCACCTCAGTGGGCAGGTCATGTCATGGGACACTCCCTGCAAAAGGATGTCTCCGTTATGTAAAGTCTTCTCAGCTCCCAAAACAGTAGTACTGGAAAGGGCAAGGAGCAGCTGGTCTCAGCAGGATGAGAAGCAGCAGTAGCAGCAGCAAGAACCCAGGTGAAGGTAGCCTGGCAGCCCCAAACCCTGGATGTTAGTCAAGGACCATAGCTTCTGCCTCCACATGCAGCACAACCTGTCCTCCCTGAAAAAGAAGCTTGAATGGGAAGGGGTGAGCAGAGAGCATAAAGGTCATATTTCTTTTCAGAAAGTGAGTTGGGTCAAGAAGAAAGGAGGCTAGCTTGTTTCTCCACAGCTGAAAGCCCCATTTGACCACCTAGACTGGAGATGTACTCCATGTGGGAAAAATTCATTCAGTACTTGTTTTAACCAATTAATGATGAGTACCAAGGTACCACTGTACTTGACAAAAACTGCTGGGAAAACTGGAATACAATGGGATACAATCAAGGTATAGGCCAATTAAAATCAAAATGGGTGCATGAATTAGACATAAAGGGTGATACCATAAGCAAATTAGAAGAGCAAGAAATTGTCTACCTATCAGATCTACAGGGAGGGAGCAGGGGAAGGGGGCAAAATTAGAGGGGAGAGAGAGGAAAAGGAGAGAGAGGGGAGGGAGACAGACAGATATAGAGACATACAGGAAGGAGGGAAGGGGGGAAGGGGGAGGGGGGAAAAGACAGACAGACAGACATGGTGGGAGAGAAGGATGGAGAGAACTATAAAATTCGAAATAGATAATTTTGGTTATATTAAATTAAAAGGCATTAATATAAATGAAATCAAATTGATCAAGATTAGAAGGAAAACAGGAAGCTTAGCAGCAATCTTGACACCAAGTATTACTGAAAAAGACTTCATTTCTCAAATATTGAAAAAAATGAGTAAAATGTAACTATGTCTAATATGGAAATATATTTTACGTGATAGCTCATGTATGACCTATATCAAACTGCCTACCATACTCAGAAGATGGGAGAGGAGGGAGGAAAGGAAAAAAATGTTGAGATCAACATCTTATAAAAAATTAATGCTAACAATTTTCTTGATGTATAACTTGGGTGGGTGAATAAAATACTATTGAAAAATAAGTTAAAGACAAACAACTCTGAAAGACTTAAGAACTAGCAATGACCAGCCACAATTCCAGAATACTGAAGATGAAGCACGCTACCCACCTCCAGACAAGAGGTGATAAACTTAGGGTAGAGAATGAGACTTATTCTTTTGGACATGGCCAATAAAGAAATTTGTTTTGCTTCTTTGTTACAAAGATTTTCTTTTTCTCTCTTTTTTTTTCTAATGGTTCCCAAGAGGTAGGAGGTAGAGAAAATAAAGGTAAGTTTAAGTAAAGAAAAGTTACTTTTTTGTTTTTACTTTCCAAGGTTTTTAGAGGACAGAAAATTATACCATAAGAAACTAAATGATCTCAGGGCCATTCAAGGTTAGAAAGAGTCTCATTTATTAGTAATAATGTTTTCTTTTAAAGTAACAATTCAGTGAGATAAAAATATCCCTTTATGATGACACACTGGAGTTTTTTTCTACACAATCTGCAAGAATGTATATTAACATTGATAATAGTAAATTTCCACATGACAGGTCAAGAAATAGATCTACATATCCTGGATTGTGTTTGTCATATCAGGACTCCAACCTGCATCACACTAAACAGAGGCCAAAAAAGATTATAATACTTATAATCAATACATAAATTAATATCATATCTGAGGGAAAGAGACTGACTAAAGATAAAGCAATATTCTTCAGCTTGGACTTGCATCAATCTGTAGTGATTGTTTGCCTTGATTTCTATTTTTCAAATAAAACCAATCTATTCCAAAGGCTAGATTAAAATAATGCCCATTTGTAAATTGGAAATTAAAAGTTCAAATATATTTTAAGGAAAGAACTGCCAAGAAGTGTTGTGCTAAGAAATGCAGAATATCAATTAGAGGCCAAGAAAAGTAGTAAACAATAGGTTTCTGTGAAGCATAAATGTTTGGAAATTTTGACCTTGACAGCCAACTGTCTTTGGAAAACCAAATGACTGATCTCACTATGAAATAAATTCACCAGTACTAGTCATTAGGTTTTTTTTTTAATATTTAAAAGCAGGAATGCAATATATGCACTGTAATTTGTGTTTCTGTCATATTCTGAAACAGAAAATAATTAACATCTATATTTTGAGGACCAAAAGACTATTTTCTAATCTAGATCTTTTGCAAGATGGCTCATTTATATTACAAATATTCATTCCTCAGGCAAAATTCTTCTAAAATCAAAAGGTCACATACTCTAAACTCAAAAGGTGGGCTATTTGTATTGGGAAAATGTTGCCCAAAGAATGCTCTACCATTTAGCCTACA
>JAJPUD010006924.1:26046-48398 GCA_023553655.1 Myrmecobius fasciatus | reverse complement strand
TTCCGTTACAAATTTTTCCCCCCAACTTCCCCACCCCTTCCCTAGATGGCAGGATATCCACTACATGTTAATTATGTTAAAATATTGGCAAATCGAATATATGTATACATATTTCCAAACTTATCATTGTTGTGCAAGAAAAATCTTATCTACACAAACAATATATCAGATAACGGAAACACAATGTAAGCAAACATCAATCAAGGAGTATGAGAATGTTATGTTGTGGGATGACCGCTGCTTTATAATATAATTTTAGATCTGGTTCAGCAAGGCCACCATCATCAGCCTTTTTTTCATTAATTCCCTTGAAACTCTTGATCTTTTGTTCTTCCAAATGAATTTTGCTACTATTTTTTCTACATCTGTAAGATAATTTCTTGGGAGCTTGATTGGTATGGCACTAAATAAGTAAATTAGTTTGGGTAGTTTTGTCATTTTTATTATATTCGCTCGGCCTACCCATGAGCATTTTATGTTTTTTCCAATTGACAAGGTCTGATTTTATTTGTGTGGAAAGTGTTTTGTAGTTTAGTTCATATAGTTCCTGACTTTTCCTTGGCAGACAGATTCCCAAATATTTTATACTATCAACAGTTATTTTGAATGGAATTTCTTTTTGTATCTCTTGCTGTTGAACTTTGTTGGTAATATATAAAAATGCTGATGATTTCTGTGGATTTATTTTGTATCCTGCAACTTTGCTAAAGTTGTGAATTGTTTCTAGCAATTTTTCAGTCGAATTTCTAGGGTTCTCTAAGTATACCATCATGTCCCAAATTTCTTTTATAACACAAATACGGTGCTGATATCTAAAGCAGGAAGAGCAAAAGCAGAAAAAAAACCTATAAACCAAATTCCTTAATGAATATTGATGCAAAATTTGCAAATAAAACACTAGTGAGGATATTACAGAAATAAAACAAGATTATACACTATGACTAGGTGGGATTTATACCAGTAACGCAGAGCCAGTTTTCCTACTATCAGCAAAATTGACCATGTCAAATGACAAAAACAACAAATAAAATCACATAATTATCTTAATAGATGTAGAAAAAAAACTTTTGACAAAATACAGCACTCGTTTCTATTTTTAAAAACCCAGAAGCATAGAAATAAATGGAGTTTTCCTTAAAATGAAAATTTTGTTGTTTCACCCGAGTAAGATGGGGTGAAACAAAGATGCTCCTTATCACCACTATTATTCAATGTTGTACTAGAAATGTTAGCTATAGCAATAAAAGAAGAAAAAGACATTGAAGGAAATGAGGCAATGAGGAAACAAAGCTATTACTCATGGGAGTCATGCATAGGAAATAATGGAGCTTTCCCTATCCCCGACCCTACCTCCAAAAAGGAATCTAAGCTCCTTGAGGATAAGAGTATTTTTCCCCTTTCTCATTCTCTCTATCTCCATGGCTCCTAGCATGGTGACTTGAACACTCTGGGAGGTGGGAATTCAAGACATGATTTTAGTCATGTGGAAAATTTCTAAAACCAAAGCAAATAAGGAACTTTCTGCAATTTAGTCTTAAGAGCATGTATTAGATTACCTGTCATCTAGGGGTGGGAGGTGGGGGAAAAGAGGAGAAAAGTTTGGAACAAAAAAAAGTTTTTGCAAAGGTCAATGTAGAAAAATCACTCATATGTTTTGTAAATAAAAAGCTTTTAATAAAAAAAAACAGGGGAAGCTATGTGGTGCAGTGTATAGAGCACTAGCCCTGAAGTCAGGAGAACCTGAGTTCAAATCTGGTCTCAGACACTTAGCATTCCCTAGCTGTGTGACCCTGGGCAAGTCACTTAACCTCAATTGCCTCAGCAAAAATAGCAAAAAGAAAAAAAAAGAAGTATCCTGGGGCAGCTAGGTGGCACAGTGGATAGAGCACCAGCCCTGAAGTCAGGAGGACCCGAGTTCAAATCTGGCCTCAGACACTAAACACTGCCTAGATGTTTGACCCTAGGCAAGTCACTTAACACCAATTGCCTCAGGAAAAAAAAGTATTCTGAGAACAAACCTTAAACCAAGATGAGCTTTAGTTAGAGGTATAAATGCCAGGTAAGAGAATTTCTTGCATTACTAAAACTCATTTTTTTGTTTAATTTAATAAGGGCTTAATTGTTTGATGGATAAGCAGATGGATTTACTGATCTAAAGTCTAGAGGCAACAAGATATACTAAAAATTATACTCATGAGTCATAAGACCTGGATTTGATTTTAATTCTCTAATATGTGACCTTCAGGAAAGTCAGTTAATCACTTTGATCCCCATTTTTCACATCTGTAAAATATTATTAATGTTGTAAAGATTAAATAAGATTATTAATAACACATATGTATAAATACATGTTTATATTTATGCCTCTGTAAGTCCACATGTATATGTGTGTATAAAACTTTATTACTTTTCAATAAAACATCAATGAAGATCATTAAATATATCATTCCTTGAAAAAAAAGTATCTTGGGGCAACAAGGGATTAAATGCCTTGTCAATGGACACTCAGATACTATGAGAGACAAGACCTGAAGTTGGACCTTCTTGACTTGAGGCAGCTAGGTGGCTCAGTAGACACAACCCTGGGCCTGAAGGCAAAAAAAACTGAATTCAAATCTGCCCTCCAACACTTGTTAGCTGTATAAAGCTGGGCAAGTCACAATCTCTGATTGCCTTAATCTACTAGAAAAGGAAATGGGAAACTACTCCAGTATCTTTGCCAAGAAAACCCCATGGCCGGCACTGTTACACCATGGTCCATGTTATCACAAAGAGCCGTTCATAATGGAATATCAACAACTTCTTGACTTCTCCATACCACACAGCCTCTTTACACAAAGAAGGAGTTTAATAAATTTACTTTGAAGTGGACAAAGGTATAAAAGAAGAAAATTATCTTTTAAAAAAATCAAAATAGTTCAAAAGTCAAACGGGGATGAGTACCCAAACATATTGTTGTTGTATTTTTAAACATCTATTCCTTTGTTCCTCTCCAATGATTCCATTTAATTTCTTCAAGCTTTAATTAATTAATTTTATTACCTAGCTTTGAGAAATCACATTATTGATTACAGGATTGATTATGAGGAATAGAGCCACTTTTTTCAATATATCCGCATCCTCAAAAAGTCATGAGAGGTACAGGATATTTCATTGCTACCTTTGAAAAGAAGTGAAATGCAAAAGCAAATATCATCTGTGTGCCTTAGCTGGGTTTTCCTTTCCCATAAATCACTGCTCACTGCACTTTCAAAGGCTAAAATAAGAAAATGTTACTGCTTCACAAAACCTAACCACACTTAAGATAATTTGTTGTTAGTTTTTGTTGTTTTTGTTGTTTTGTTTTGTTTTTACAAAAGTGAAACCTTCAGTTACTTTTGCTTAAAAGACTGCATTTTCTCTTCTCCCATTCCAGTCTTAAAGCTAAGCATGTTAGAGGGAAGAAGAGTAGCTTGCAGTGTGAAAAAGAACCAGATTTGATACCAATAAGGAGGAGAATCTCAGGCAAGTCTCTTCTCTCTTAGTTTCAGTTTCTTTCTTGACAAAATGAAATAGACAGGATAATCTCTAAGATTCCTTTTAGATTTCACATTTATATATATATATATACATATATATATATATATATATATATATATATGTGTGTGTGTGTGTGTGTGTGTGTGTGTGTGTGTATTCAGTTCTTATAATGAAAATGCTTTTCTCCCATTTTCCAGCTCACATATTTTCACCTGCAACAATGAACTTTAAACCAGTTGCCTCAACTCCATGCTTCTAAACATACCAAGTAACACACTCTTTCTTTGCTAGCATAAAAATTCAATAATCAGCAAGATGATTTCAGAGATGCTTGGAGTGACTTACATGAAATGATGCTAAGTGAGTAGAACCAAGAAAATATTGTGCATAATGACAGCAAGATTATACATTGATAAGTTCTAATGGATGTGGCTCTTTTCAATAGTGAGGTGATTCAGGCCAGTTCCAAAGAGCCTGTGATGAAGAGAGCCATCTGTACCCAGAGAGAGGACTGTGGGAACTGAGTGTGAATCACAACATAGTATTTTCACTTCTTTTGTTATTATTTTATTGCATTTTATGTTCTTTCATTTTTCCCTTTTTGATTTGATTTTTCTTGGGCACCAAGCTAACTGTATAAATATGTATGGATATATTGGATTTAACATATATTTTTGACCACATTTAATAACATATATTGGATTACTTGCTATCTAGGAGAGGGGGTGGAGGAAGGGAAATCGGAACACAAGGTTTTGCAAGAGTCAATGTTGAAAAATTATCCATGCATATCTTTTGAAAATTAAAAAGCTTTAATAATAAAAAATAAATAAATAAAATAATTCAATAAGCATGATTTTGATGTTTGACAATCAATTTCTACAAAGGAGGAGAGGCGATTGCTAGCTATAAATGCAGGTATCAGAGCTGAATCTAAGGTACAGGAGATCAGTACTAGTAGTGAGAACAAGAAGGAAGCAGTATCAAGGGAAGCAAGCTGCTCCCTTCAGCAACCAGAAGCTAAACACAAACAGGAGGGAATATACAGGGAGAATTTCAAGTAGGCAGGCGGAGCTTCACTAAAAATCTGAGTTACTGGAGATCATTCAATCCAGGGTTCAACTACAATGACTCCTTCTATTCATGAGGCATATACATGCAAACTCTTCAGTCATGACTCCTCTCCCCAAATCCAGATCCACGTCCCCAACTTAATATAATCATGGTAGAGTTGGAAGGGATCTTAGAACTCCCTTGCTGTCCAGAAGTATCAAATCCACATATAATTGGAAGCCACTAAACCTATCATTGCATATTTACTCAGAAAACCACATATGAATATTATTTATTGTTCAACATTCCCATTTCACAGGTAATGAAACTAAAACCCAGAGTGACTTGACAAACAACAAATAGCTGGGAAAGTAGCAGAAATGTCAACTCAGGCCCCATGCCTCTAAAACCAGCACTTTCTCCCAATGAATAACATGGCCTTTTAAGTAAGATCTTGACATGCATGTTGCCCGAAATCTGCTCCATCATCAGAATTCAATATGTCTACAAGCAAAACATTATACCAAATGTCCCACATTCATAACTTTGAGTTTCTTATTGGTTCTTGTTCCCTTTTTCTCTCATGGCTCCCATCCAAATAACTACAAAATCTTAGAATTCATTATCTTTCCTCAAACCCCTCTTCATTCCTCAAAATAAATTTCTCTTGCAAACTTCTTTACCACTCCAAGATGACAAACGTGAATTCTTCCTTGACTCAGCATTCTCATTACCCCACACATCTTTCTTTCTACTTCCACATCTCATATATGGCATTAGCTATTTTGGGGCCATCCAGCTCAGCCTAACAAGTTAGGCCATCAGGGGATGCTCTGCTGTCCATTCAAAATTGTAGTTGACAGCAATATAGCTCTCCACATATGGTCACCAAAGTAGCTTCACAAAGACTGTTTTTCCCTCTGAAACCAGAGGTAGCAGCAGAGAGCAGCAAGCCTTAATGTACTTCTTTATCAAAGGGCATTATATGTCCCTGAAGTTCTTGACCACTGATGTCAATTCTTTTCAATTAATTAGGAATTATTCAGTTAAATCATTTCCTCCACTGACTCTCTCTAAATGACACAACTCTAACAACCTGCTTTTCAGCTCCCCTTTCCCTCATTGCTTTGTCTTTCCTGGTTCTTCTCCTACTTCTCACTGGAATAATTCAGGTCATGGGTTCAGTGGCATAAAGAGGTTCAAAGGCATAAAGAAGAGTCTCTTCCTTTAAACAAGTGACGAGTTCTTGTTCCATCATATCTGACTTGGTGACTCTATTTGGGAATTTCTGGGGGAAAAATGCTGGAGTAATTAGAGCCATTTCCTTTACCAGTTCATTTTACAGATAAAGCAACTAAGGTGGAGCAACTTGCCCAGAATCATATAGCAAGGCTGGATTTGAATTCAGGAAAATTAATCTTCTTGACTCCAGGCCCATTACCCTACCCACTGCAGTGCCACCTAGCTGTCCAACTAATACTTCATTTTTTACTTTAAAAAGTCACAACTTTTCTAGACCACTCCTGTCAAATCTCAGTCCTTTTTCAATCATATCTCAGTTTACAAAACTTTATAGGGTTATTTTCATTTTCTTAATCTTACCCTCTTTACTTGTAAAACCTGGACATGTAAATTAGCTGAGGTACCTATCATTCCTCCACTTAATCTTTCAACAAGGCAGTCTCTTTTTAGTACTCTTAGAACTGCTTTTCTTCAGACTCACATTTCTCTAATTTTTAATAAGTAAAATATCTTTCTCCGCCCCTTTAAAACATTAAACTCTTTCCACATAAGCAAGGCATCTCTGTACATTCTTAAGAAAGAGACCCAAGTCCTCAAAACCATACCACACATCATTTTCCCTCTAAAACTGTCCAAAATCCCATCTGAAAACTCTTTCCTTACACATATATTTTAGCAGTTTATATTAAAACAAAGTGCTTTTTCTACTAGTATGAGGTATCAAAACATTCATCTACAAAAATAATGTTTTAGATGCCTTGACAATCAGACAAATCTCTTCTTTTGCACTACATGTTTTCTGTCCTTCATGCTGGTAATTGATCCATCTAAGAAAGGATCTTAAAGAGACTTTATACCCATAGCTAAAAGCAGCAGTGATTGAATAATCCATATGGCATAAAAAGTGTCATGTCAGACTAACCTTATTTTCTTTTTTGATGGGAGTTTCTCTTAAAACCCGGCCCATTTGGTGCTTCAGTTCCAGGTTTAGAAGAAAATAAAACACTCATAGGTCATCTACTTAGTTAATAAAAGGTGCTTTGGTGAGATACCGCATAGAAATAATACTCAGGAAGAATACAACATTAATTCAGGTGGACACACACCCCTTGATTTTCATAAAAAAAAAAACATGTCTGCTCAGCAGGGTATTTTGGGTATGGTTCCTTATATGGCAGTGGGATATTTGGCTGGCCTGAAGGCACGCTTTGTGAGCTGCCCTTTTGTGATATAAGTTGCCCTTATTTCTATTTGCGTTTGATATCACTGTCATAGGAAGCCAAGAAGTCACCAGAAAGATTCAAGCTTGTGTCTTCTTTATTAAACCACGTCTCAGATATAGTTTCCTTGCCTTTTGGGGGGGGGAACCTAGCTTAACCAACAAGGCAGATAATTCTTAGAAATACCCTACGGTGGTAAGATACAAAAGGTCTTCTAGAGTAGATGTGTTAAACTTGTGACCCAAGTATACCTCAAACATACGAAAAATAATTAACCAATGTTTAATAAAATAAATAAAAATAAAATAAAATGTATAGAAGGTTAATTTGTGGCTTTCTAGGTCAATATGTTCTGTGAATTTGTCCATTTTAGTTTGAGCTCACTGTTTTAAGGATATTCTACTACTTAAAAGACTTTAGGATCATTACTGAACAACCTTAATCTTGAGGACAAGAAAAGCCAGTCATAAGCAACACTGGAGGAAAAGATTGAGAGAATAAAGGAAAAACAGAAAGTCAACTCAGCAAAGGTAAATACCAATACAGATGATGTAACCATCTCTTGAAGAAGTGACTAAATGTAGACTAAATGGTCCTTCTGGTAAGGACCAGAAATTCTAAGTTTCACCTTCTCCTTGGAAGGACCAATTTCCAGATCCTAATAATCTAGTCCACATGTTGGCCACTGAAATCTCTCACTTTTGATGAGTAAAGCCCTCCTTATAGATGTGACCACTGGATTGAGAAAGCAGTAAAGACTCAGGGCTGACACCAGAGGTCTCATCCTCTGGCAGTCACAACCTCTTCATAAAAGGTATGGACATCCAAGGGAACTGGATGAAGCTACATTTTGATAATACCAAACATTTAACAAGAGAAGTCACTCTTCAACTACCTTTTACCTCTATCCCTCCAGGTTTCACTTTCCAGACTTCACCACTATGCTTTGGCTGCTTTCTCCCACTGTCCCTATGGCTCCTTCTCCATCCGGTAAGTTTTCCCCAGAAGCTTCCTTTTGAGGAAGGACTTGGAGCACTCAAGCTTCACCATCCTGATTTCACCACTAACACTACCTTTTCCCCCTTCCACTTCACTGCTTTCGTTTAATGTGCTGTCTTCCCTCATTAGAATATAAGCTCCATGAAGACAAGGATTCTTTTGTTTTCCTGGCATCTATATCCCTAGCACTTAGCACAATGTCTGATACATAGTCAATACTTAATAGAAGTTTGGTGAGCTGACTTGAATTCTGTACCTTATTCATCTTATCAAAGGAATGCTACTCATTACAGACATGTGTGGACAAAGAGGGATGGTGTGACACTAGTCATCACTTCAGCAGTAAGGAAGGCCCCAAAAGAGATGATCAACTACTTTTCAGAGGCAACTAGGTGGTGCAGAAGATGCAATCCTCAGCCAGGAGTCAGTAAGACCTGAGTTCAAATCCATCTTCAGATAATCAGTAGACACGTGACCCTGGGCATATACAAAAGGGGATAAACTTGCTCCCAGGGTTATTGGGAGAATTAAATGAGATGAAAAGCACTTAGCATATAGTGCCCAGCACAAAGTAGCTTCTTAATAAATGCTTATTTTCTCTCAATAACTACTGATTCTCTTTCCTTCTTCCTCCTGTTCAAAAATGGTATAGTGAATGATTACTTCAGAAGCCTTGCAGCTGCAGAAACATGATGTTTGATCTGGCCACCATTAGGTACCCACCAAAGGCTCCCGTTGGCCTAATATTGCCAGAGAGTTCCCATAACATGTACTCCACAAGGTTATAAAGACCGATGGATAGAGATTGCTGGTTGGCCCACTTCAGTTCTTCTAAACTAGGAATTTATTCCGGGGCCTGTTCAATGAAACAGAGTTTTAGATGGCTTGAAAACAGTGACTAGCATAATTCCCAAATGAGGAATATGATTAAGATGTGTCCTTACCTAATCAAAGTGTCATAGCAAAAATGGTACTAGCTGGTTTCAATCCTATCCATAAAACTATGCAAATACAATTTTCTCTCTACAATTAGAATGCAAGTTTGCTGGTGGAGCTGTGAACGGACCCAGCCATTCTGGAGAGCAATTTGGAGCTATGCTCAAAAAGTTATCAAACTGTACATACCCTTTCACCCAGCAGCATTTCTATTGGGCTTATATCCCAAAGAAATCATAAAGGATGGAAAGGGCCCCACATGTGCAAGAATGTTTGTGGCAGCCCTTTTTGTAGTGGCTAGAAACTGGAAACTGAAGGGATGCCCATCAATTGGAGAATGGCTGAATCAATTATGTTATATGAATATTATGGAATATTATTGTTCTGTAAGAAACGACCAACAGGACAATTTCAGAGAGGCCTGGAGAGACTTGCATGAACTGATGCTGAGTGAAATGAGCAGAACCAGGAGATCATTATACACAGCAACAACAGTATTACATGATGATCAATTCTGATGGAGATGGCTCTCTTCAACAATGAAATGTTTCAAACCACTTCCAATTGTTCATTGAAGAAAGCCATATACACCCAGAGAGAGGGATGTGAAATGTGGACCACAACCTAACATTTTCATGCTCTCAATTGATGTTTGCTTGCATTGTGTTTCCTTTATCTGATTTTTCTTTCTTGTAGATACAATTTTTCTTGCACAAAAAATGATGTGTGGAAATATGTATACATATATTCCATTTGTTAATGGAATCAACATAATTAACATGTAGTGGATATCCTGCCATCTAGGGGAGGGGTGGGGAGTAGGGAGAAAAAAATTTTAACAAAGCTTTGTAAGGGTTAATGTTGAAGAATTACCCATACATATGTTTTGCAAATTAAAAAAAAAACAATTAGAATGCAAGTTTCTTGAGAGCAAGACTCTTGCTTTTATTCTTGTAATCTCAGGTCTCAGCACAGTACATTAGGGTAATTAATAAAAGCCTACTGATTAATTTAAAATACGAGAATCAGATCCAATCAGGGTACTACCAGAAACAGAGACCTAGCTGTAGCATTAAGCTTGTCATCCTCCTAATCATCTTTCCTTTTTAATTTCATAAGTAGCACTGCATAGTTTTAATAAAGATTCAAAGAAAGATTTACCTTCAAGCAGAGGCATACATTTCTAAAATCAGTCTCAAATAAAAAATTATGTCATTTGAAACAAATGTAAAGTTTTTTCAACAAAAATAATCATAATAATATGATGTTCCATTAAGATTAAAGTCTAACACTAAAATTATACAACTATTCTTTTTTAAAAAATTATCTGTTCATTTTAGTACTATTAAGATAAAAATATTAGCGATCTTATTTTTGTTCATTCAAGCCTTTTCTATGCATAAGGAAAACAACAAAAACAATAATAAAATTTACATAGGGCAAATGCATTCATGGATAACCAGTTAAATTTGGACCAAACAACTCAAATATTTTCTATTATATGACTCTGGCCAAGTCACTTAGCTTTTCTTAGACTAAGTATCCTTATCAAGAAAATGAGAAAACTAATAGTACATATCTTATATGGTAGTAGTAAAGTTCAGAAAAGACTAGAAATAAAAAAAAAATTTTTGTTTTGTTGCTTACTTTGTATGTTCAATGCCTGGCAAAACGCTTGTCAATGTTTGTTAAGGACTATAAATTATGGTGAAGATAAATGTTATTCTCCTTTCTTGTATTCTGGTACCTGTCAATCTAAATGTTAACATTTTGAAATAAAATTCTTACTTTTAATAGAAAATTATAAAGACAAGGAAAACATCCTTATATTAACTATTGCTTCAAATTTATATTGTTGTTTTAATAATGGTGAATAAACCTATTTTTAGAGGGCCTATTGTTCCCATATTCTAAAAAAAATCATTTGTATAACATTTTGGTTAATAATATAGGAAAAATATCTACAACAAGCAAGATGTAAAAAAAGAAGAATTCATTTTCTCAACATGAGGTGGCAATTTTAAGTTTAGACAACTCCTTGAAATAGTCTGCAGTCCTGGATGGTAACTGTAATCTCAGTGGGAATCAGGAAGACTATGTGCAGAATTTCTCTGATCTGCTTTTAATCATCTGTCAGTTCAGTGGCACAATTATTTCTTCTTGGCAAATTTGTTCTTCCCTGAGCTACTTTTTCAGGTCCCCTTGGCCTTTCCTGTTCACTTTTGGACAGTTTGACATATAGGAAATAAAACTCAATTGGGAAAATCAGCACTGAATTTGGAGCCAAAGGATCTGGGTTCAAAATTTGAGCTATGTTGCTTAATACCTGTATGATCTGGGGCAAGTAACTTACTCATTTGGAAAATGAGTGGGTAGGACTAGACAACTTTTTAGGTCGCTTCCAACTCCAACTCTGTGGTCTAATGAACTCATTTTGAAATCAGCAGCCCTGTATACAAAACTATCAAGCTCATTACAATAGCCATTCTTAAACTACATAAGCTCTTAGTGTGCTTCAGGATTAAGACTACAGACAAGAAATTGTTCTGTTTCTTCACTATCTAGTCCCACAAATTTTCAGTTACCTGTGCTATTTATTTCATTGTTTATTCATTTACTGCAAAATACGAATCTGAGACAATGGCAAGCAAGTGATTGTCTAGAAGAGAAATGGTAGCAATCAAGCTAGCTCAGATAATTGAGATGGAAGTAAGAGAATTCAACGTGATGGAGAAGAGAATCTACCTTTAGAGGTGATTTGTTGTTTGCTTACTAAATGTCAGTCAAATTCGTAACCAGAAAGGTAATGATTTTTTCTCAGAAAAAAAAAAACCAACCAACAAGAAACTACTTACTATATGCTAGGTTCTGTACTAAGAGATCAGGATGGAAAATGTCATACTTTACTGAGAATATAAAGGTCATTTACTATTAGCTCCCTCTTTTCCCCTCCCTTTCCCACATTTCCAAACTCCTCCATATCAGTCCTCCACTTTTTCCTTTTTCACTTCAACCTCTAATCAACAGGTGTCAACCCTCCTCCTAGACCAAATCAGCTCCTCTATTTTCCTATTCAAGCCCCTCACTTACCATTTCCTCCAGCATATGGTCTTCCCCACCAATCATCCTCATAACCATTTCTAGACTCAATCTCTCTTCTATGGAAGCCTTTCTTGTTG
The DNA here is from genome assembly GCA_023553655.1 of Myrmecobius fasciatus. Lineage (NCBI taxonomy): Eukaryota > Metazoa > Chordata > Mammalia > Dasyuromorphia > Myrmecobiidae > Myrmecobius > Myrmecobius fasciatus. Next base: position 36,250 of record JAJPUD010006924.1, on the reverse strand, counting down.
TCTACACACATGTCTAAGTCTCCTTCATCATTAGAAAACCCTCAATATTTGATACTGCAATCCTTTCAGGCTACTGTCCCTTAATTCTTTCGTCTCCCATAGACAAACTCTTTTAAAGAACTGTCTAGAATATGGAAATATATTCAATAGAGTTGGAAATATGTTTGAAAGACTGCATGCTTTCTTGGTGGAAAGGGAAAAAAATTACGAACACAAGGTTTTGCAAAAGTGAATACTGAAAACTATTTCTGCATGTATTTGGAAAAATAAACTACTATTAAAAACTGTCTATACTTTTTGCCATATTCTCCTCCATTCAACTCTTATCTCCTTCTAATCTGACTTCCAACTCATCTCAAAATTCCCTCTCCAAAGTTACCAACTCCGTGGCCTTTACTCAACAACTTTTTTCTTGACCTCTCTGAAACATTTGGTCCTACTGATTACCCTCTCCTCTGGGAGATTCATTCCTAATCAGATTTTTAAGATAGGGATATTATCTGTTGATTCTTCATCTATGTGGATGGCAGCTATATCTAGGCCTTCTTAGGTACATCACTATGCACATCTCTTAATGTACATGTGCCTCAAGGCTCTGTCCCAAGTACTCCTCTCTATATTCTCTCTCAGGAACAAGATACTTTTCAGTTCCTATAGATTCAATTTTCATCTCTGATCCCTAGACTAACATCCCTATCTAGCCATAGCATCTGATGAGTTCCAGTTAAGCATCGACTGACTATTTGAAATTTCACACTTGATATCCCACAGCATCTTAAACTCAATAGGTCTAAAACAGAACCCATTATCTTCCCTCATCCAACCCATCCCTGTTCCTAACTGTCCTGTTTCAGTCAATACCATCCTAACAGTTATCCTCAACTACTCTTTCTCTTTTACCATACATATCTTATATGCCAATATTTCTCACACTAGTTCCCATCTCTCTATTCACATACTCAGTACCCTACTTTGTTTCAAAAAACCTGTCATCTGGACTATTTCAATCAAAATTCTCCTGCCTGGTCTCACTGCTTAAAGTGACTCTCTTCTCCATTATATCTTCCACACCAGTAGTATCAAACTCAAATAGTAATAAAGGTCACTAAATCATACATAAGGATCTTTGTGAAGGAATACTGATTTAGAAAAACACTCCTTAACATTATCTATGGTATACTGTATTGTTATTTTGTTAAATTGCATTTACAATTACACTTTTACCTAATTTGGGCCACACTCAGGATTCTTATGGGCTACATATCTTACAAAGCGCTGCTCCACAAAATCGTACAAGCGATATGCTTAAAGCTCAGTTCTGACTATAACACTATGGTATGCAATAAGCACTAATCTCACATCTACCTATTCCCACTGGAATCAACCTTTTATTTTTGGAAAACAGAATTACAAATTGAGAATCAATTGAACTTAGAGGCCATTTACTCCTGCTCATTTTATAAATGAGGAACATTAGGCCCAGAGAAGCTGAGCAAATTACCTGAAGTCACAATTTTTCCTTACATCGATTTAAAATCTACGTCACTGAAAAAAAAAACAACTTCTGCTTCTAGTTTTGGTCTCTGGGTCAAACAGAAGAAGTCTAATTCCTATTCACCATGATAGACCTTCAAATATTTGAAGAAAACATTCAATTTTTCCCTAAGTTTTCTCTTCTCTAGGCTAAGCAACCCAAGACCCTTCAACCCATTTTCATATGGCATGATCTCAAGACCTTTCCTGTGTTTTCCTGGGAGTTCCCCTCTGGACATGCTCAAACTGTTGGCTCATACTGACCTGACAATCCACCACAACATCCAGATGTTTAAAAAAAAAATCTACTCACATCTTTCTAGTCTTATGTCTCTCTAGTACTGTACCTAAGTACAGTACGTTACATTTTTTCCTATTAAATTTTCATCTTATTAAATTTAGCCTAAGAGTCTAGCCAGTCAAAATCATGTGACTCAACATATTGACCAGCCTTCCATACTTTGCATTATCTGTGAAGCTAGTCATCTATCTATTTATCCAGGTTATTGACAGTAAAATTGAAGTAGCACAAGACCAAGGGCAGATTCTTTTTTTTCTGAGACAATTGGGGTTAAGTGACTTGCCCAAGGTCACATGGCAAGGATGAGTTAAGTATCTGAGGCCAAATTTGAACTCAGGTCTTCCTGACTTCAGGGCTGGTGCTCTATCCACTGCACCACATAGCTGCCCCAAAGGGCAGATTCTTAAGGCACTCTACTAGTCCTTCCCAGTTGATATCAAACCATTCTTGAAGTAGTCATTAAATCAGTGTCAAACCCATAGTACTAATCACTTAGCCCATCTGTATAGCACTAGGACACTTGTCAGATGCTTTGCTAAAATCTAGGAAAATTTTATTTAAAGAATATTTTCCTTTCTGATTTTAGATTCTTGTTCTTAGTTTCCTGTTGCTTCTGGGGTTATTTCCTTATGCCACAGTACTCCATTTTTCCTTTTTCTTAACCGTTTGAAATCAGCTCTCCAAAAATGCTACCATCAGACTTCTTAACTTCCCTCTTATTCTCTACCACAAATTCTCAGATAGAATGGATACTTTCTACTCACACCCTCAACCCTTCAAGATTCCCATCATTTCTATCCCAGCCACCAAATCTCCCTGGTTAGGGAAACTGAGTCCAACATTTCTTTCACTGAGTCTTCTATTTGTTAAATTTCAAATTATCATTGAGTAAAGTGAAGAAATTAATAGCTTCTTTGCTTCTGAGTAAGTGGATGATAAGGGAATCATCACTTACTAAATGCCTATTATGTGCCAAGTACTGTGCTAAGAACTTTACAAAGAATATTTCATTTGAGAAAGAGCTCTAGCAGATGTCTACATAAGTAAAATGCCCTGTAACTTTCAGGGAATACTGTGCAACACTTTTGGACCCATCCAGGCAAGCTTCCAGGAATTAAGTGCCTGGAAGCCCAGTGGGAAGCTTGGAAGGGAGAAGTATGAAGTATGATCTGTTTTGGGCTTGGCTTTTGTTTCCCATAGTCTTAATCCATTTCACTTTTCTACCTAAATTGTGGTCTATGGTACTGTCCAATGAAAATATCCCCTAGAAACGGTTTTAATTTCTTCATCTGAAAATTGTCTGTTTATATCCTTTTACCATTTATCAATTGGAGAATGTCTTGTATTCTAATAAATTTGATTCAATTCTCAATATATTTTAGAAATGAAGACTTTAGCAGAACCTGGGATGTCAATTTCCCCCCAGTTTTCTGCTTCCCCTTCTAATCTTGTCTGCATTGGTTTCATTTGTACAAAAACTTATTTAATATAATCAAAGTGATTCATTTTGCATTCCATAATGTACTCTAGTTCTCCTTTGGCCACAAATTCCTGCCTCCTCCAGAGATCTGAGAGGTAGACTAGCTTCTCTTCTACTTATTTGCTTATAGCATCACCGTTTATGTCTAAATCATTAATTCATTTTGACCTTATCTTGGTATAGGAAGTTAAGTGTGGGTCAACACCTAGTTTCTGCCATACTAATTTCCAATTTTCCCAGTAGTTTCTGTCAAATACTGAGTTTGTATCCCAGAAGCGGGGGTCTTTGGGTTTGCCAAATGCTAAATTACTAGTCATTGGCTATTTTGTCCTGTGAACCTAACCTATTCCAGTGATTGACTATTCCATTTCTTAACTAGTACCAAATGGTTTTGATGACTGTTTCTTTATGATATAGTTTTAGGTCTGGCACAGCTAGGCCACCTTCATTTGCATTTTTTCAATAATTCCCTTGAAATCTTGACCTTTTATTATTCCAGATGAACTCTGTTGTGATTTTTCTATTTCTATAAAAGAATTTCTTGGCAGTTTGACTGGTATGGCACTAAATAAGTAGATTAATTTAGGTAGAGTTGTCATTTTTATTATATTAGCTCTGCTTACCCATAAACACTTGATATTCTGCCAGTTGATTAGATCTCACTTTAATTTGTTTGAAAAGTGTTTGGCAATTGTGTTCATATACTTCCTGTCTTGAAGGGAAGAATCCCATTTGGGGTTTTCTTGGCAGAGATGCTCGAGTGATTTGCCATTTCCTTCTCCAGCTCATTTTACAGATGAGGAAACTGAGGCAAACAGGGTTAAATGTCCTGTCCAGAGTCACACAGCTAGTATCTGAGGCCCAATTTAAATGCATGAAGATGAGTCTGATTCCAAGTCTAGTGCTCTGTAGTCTGCAGCACAGCTATAGAATGCTTTTCCAGACTTTATCTTAGTAGATCCTCTCAAAATGTCTGGGATGTAGGGAGGTGGAATTATTAGCCTCATTTTATGGAAGAGGAAACCATGACAAAGACAGACTTGCCAAAGTTCTGGTAAGTGGCAGAAGCAGCACTCACACTCAAAATTCCTGTTTCCAAGTCTAGTACTCTACCACGCTATATTCATTAACACTAACATTAATAGCTGACACACACACATATATATATATATGCATATATATATAGTGCTTTAAGGTCTATAAAAAATTTACACACACTATCTCATTAAAATATAACAGCAATCCTGTGGTACAACTTCATTTTGTAGAGAAGGAACCTGGGGACCTGGAGGAGGATGGTAGGGAGGAATTAGCTGTGCAGAAGGTCTTGAAAGAAGGCCCTTTGTCAGCTCAAACTACCATCATAAGCACCAAGTCTTATTGCTTCAAGCCTGGGCCTTCCTCTCAATCCCTATGCAAAGCCAGAACTTGGGTCCCACCAAAAGCCTGCTCAAAGTCCTCTCTCACCATTATGTCACTAGCTTGCTAAAATGCCAGCACTGCCCTGACCCTAACACCAGGGCAACCACCACATCTGTCCCTGGACTTCTTGTTTAGACTAGTTCAATAGCTTTCCAGCTTTCCTTTAAATATCTAGCAAAATTATCACTGGTAAATGTTTACCAAAGCAGAAGCTCTGGTTATAATGCCTCTCAATATGATAATGAGATCCTCAGTCCTGTTGAGCCCCTTCTGATTCCACTGTGAAAAAAGAAAGATATGAGGGCCCATTGTCAGGTAGGTGACACAGTATAAAGGCTGGAGTCAGGAAGAGTTACCTTTTTGAGTTCAAATCTGGTCACAGACATTTACTAGCTGTGTGGGTCTGGGCTAGTCTCTTCATGCCCAGTTTCCATATTTATAAAATGGGCTGGAGAAGGAAATGGCAGACCATTCCATTATTGCAGCCAAGAAAATCCCACATGGGGTCACAAAGAATCAAAAGCAACTAAACAACAAATGCATTAAAAAATACAATAAGACTAGACCATTAAGAAACTTCCATTTAACTGTTTATACTTTAAATGAAGATTTTTTTTTTCTCATGGCCAGTGAATTGCTGTACTCCTGGAAGAATTTAATTATATACATCATGATACTCTCACTATGAAAGAAACCAGCAGACAGAAAGCTTAAGGAAAGGATGACTACCCAGCTCTCTTCTCTGAGATAAATGAAGCAGGGAGCAGAGCTGGTTTTGTACTGAGCCCAAAGGCATAAAGAAACTTTATTTCAAGATGTATTCGGATACCTTGTCTAGCAATGAACTCAATGAGCAAGCAAAAAGGGGTGTCAAGAAGAGACTAACTTATGTGCCAACATAATTTTTCATTAGAGGATAAAGTCGCAGAGAAATCTCATGAAGAACTTGAAAAGATCCTTCAAACCCAGGCCACAAATACCTCGGGATTTGACGCTTTAATCGCAGAGATGACTGCGGGGAAGGCATGCCCTGCAAAATATGCAAATTATGGCTCAAGAAATGAATGACGCCAAAGGTCTGCAGGATACCTGGGAGCCTCAAACTTATACTGCTGGCGTCAGTAAGAGAAGCAGAAAGTGCCAGACCTAGCAAGGCCTGATACTCTCACCAAAAGCGACATGGGCAACCTCATTAAACAAGAGCCAGCCAGTTAGTTATGGGCGGTCTTTTAGAATCGGTCCTCAGCTCACACACAGTACAAAGAAAAGTTCCAAACAGGAAACGCGTAAGATCCATCTATTTGACTCTGATTCATCATTATTTCTTATAAAAATCCGAGTTCCTAAAGGGAACTTTTTGGCAGCTTTTGTCTTTATTCGCTCAGGGCCTAGCATGAGATCAGGCATACAATATGCACTTAATAACCGCTTAGTGAATTGAATTGAGAAAAGACGGCTAACAAGGAGGAGGCCAAGTGAAGAACAGAGCTGGCAAAGACAACATCTGCTTGGAATACAAGCGCGTGTGTCAAATATTATGGGAGAAAGAAGTGGACAAAACAAGCATTATCAACCCCTTCCTTCCCCTTAAAGACGAAAAGGAATTATTTCTCTAATCCATAGCCTCTGCGGAGAATTATGGGGGAAACGTAGGTATGTGTACTGCCAGCAGCTTCTCACGTCAAAGCGTACGGTTCACATTACTGTGAAAGAAAGATCATCTTACTGAAAACAAAAGGAAAACCCCCGAGTCCATTCCCAATCACTTACCCGCCCGAATGAAAAGCATCCTCCACCTCAGCAGCAAGCTAAAGCAGACTCACAGCAAGAGCCGCCACCGTCGTCAAGCAGTGAGCATCAGGTGCTATTCCACTCAATCAAAGCTCCTCTCCCTTTTTTACGTGCTCCGTGGCTGCCAGCGAAGGCAAAACACGTGCCAAACTTGTTTCTACTGTGGAGTCTGGATCTATGAGTTTGCTGGGGAGTGGGCAAAGCAGGGAGCTCTGGAAGAAGAGCGTCAGCAGCTTTCCCGTCCTCCCCACGTCCCGACTTCAGGAACTTTTCTCCCTGACTTTGCCTAGCCCCGAGTTATCTGCCACAGCATTTGCCGGCCTCTGGTCATACTAGAACCTTCTTAAGAGGATAGGGACCCTCTCAGAAATGCACGCTTCGCCTGGGGTGACCAGCAATCTTTCTTAATTTAACACCAGGGAGGAAGACAATCTATCCAAGGAAATACCCATCCCCACCCTTATCCCAATATCATTCTATTCAGGAGAACTTATCAGCAGATTTTTCCCTAATTCCCTCTGGAGAATAGAAGAATCTCTTTTTAAACGAGTGAATGGGATTGTCCTAGGCCACTAACAATTACTGCGAATTAGCAACCTTACTTGTCCATCATTTTGGGAAACTGGGAAGGTGGAAGTAGCCCAACAAGAGCTCTGTTTATTTTGGAATTCTAATCATAACCCCCCATCTGAACAACTCCTCTGAAAAAGGGCAAATGCTATTTTCATGGCTGATGAAATATTTATTTAAAACTTAAATACAAAATAGAAAAAGAAAAACATTTCCATGTGCAAAATAGAACGAAGGAGGATTCAAAATTCAAAAAAGCAGTAAATGTCCATTTCAAAAAAGGCTATATAATGAATACTACACATTGTGTTCAGAGCTGTCCATCTTTTCTTCACTTCCTTGCTGGGTTTTCTTTTGTTTTCTACTGTTCACTTTTTACTTGACTCTTTTTCTCCCTTCTTCCCCCACCCTCAAGAAGGCTACATTAAATGTGGAGACAGTTATATATTACATATGTACCTATATATATTCATAGGCATTTATGTAACACCATGCTAGGCTTTCTTGTTCTGTTTCTCTGCAGGTGCATAATATCTTCCTTCATAAGTCCAAGTCTTCCCATATTTTTCTAATTCTGCCAACACATTTCCTACATCATAGCCATATTCTACCTTATGCTGCCCAGTTATTTTTTAAAGTCTAAAATAATATTGATTAATATGGCAGACATTTAATGTAGTTTCTTTATTTTTCTCTTTTGATTAAATCTATTTCAGCTTTAACTATGTCTGAGATAATGATTACTACCCCTGCTTTTTTAATATAATAAATTCTATTCCTGATATGACCATTTGACATTACTCTTTGGGGAAAAGAGAGGATTTTTTTTTCCTTCACTAACATCCTGTGAAGATAAACCCTTGGTCTTCTCTATTCCCATAGTAACTTTCTGTTACTTTCTGTGGTGGGGTTCTTTACCCTTCACTTGCTCATTTTTATAGCAGCTTGTTATTATAATCATCACTAGTCTTAGGACATTAAAGATGCTGTCTCTGGCTTCAATTCTCCCCTCTGTCCTGAAACCCAAAACCAAGAATTTAGCCTTCCTCTAAGTGCAGCATCCCTGCCCAACTTTTGCACTCACAAGGTATATGCTGGTTTCTTCTCACCTAGGGCCCCATTTCAGCACCATAGGTGGGCCTGGCACCATTTATCAGCAGATATTCCCTCAGTCTTTCCCTGCTCCAATGTCCAAATTCCCATACTGTCTGAGAGAAGAAAATTTCTGAGATTGGGGCCCAGGCTGTCTCCATATTCTAGCTAGCCCTACAGCTAAACACTTGCTGCTTCACAAGGGTTAGCCTGGAGATTTTTACACTTCAGAGGAGCCAAACCTCTATCCTGGGCTTTCTTAAATTCTTATCCCATGAGGACCACTGTTCTGACCCAACTCTTGCCTATTTTTACCACCAAACATTCATCCCAGGCACTATTTTATTTTGTCTGTGGAGGAAATCTGGAGACTGAAATTTTCTGGCCTATTCCACAATCTTTCCAAAATCCTCTCAAAACAAAACTTTTTAATCAACAAAAGTATTTTTTCTCCCTCCCACCTTCTCCCCATTCTCTTTCAAAAAAGGGAAGAAGGAAGGAAGGAAAGGAAGGAAAAGAGAGTAAAAGAAATAAGAAAGCAAATAAAGAACAAGAAGGAAAGAAAGGAAGAAAAAGGAAGGAAAAGGGATGAAGAAAAAGAAAGGAAGGAAGAATGCAAGAAAACAGGAAAGAAAAGGATAAGATGGGAAAGATAGGAAGGAAGGAACAAAAAAAGGAAGGGAGTGAGAGAGGGATGGAGAAAAGGAGGAAGGAAAGGAAGAAAGAAGAGAGTAAAGAAAGAAGAAAGCAAAGAAAGAAAAGAAGAAAAGAAAGAAAAAAAAGAGGGATGAAGAAAAGAAAGAAGGAAAGGAAAATGCAAGAAGAGGAAAAAGAAAGAAAAAGAAACAGGAAGAGTGAAGGAAAAAAGAAAAATTAGGGATGAAGGATAAAAAGGAGGAGAGAAAGAGAAAGGAAGGAAGGAAAAAGAACAAAGGAAAGATAGAAAGGAATGAAGGGAAGAAGGAAAAAAGACAGGAAGGAAAGGATAGGAAGAAGAAAAGAATGGAAAAAAGCGAGGGAGGGAGAGAGAAGCAGGGAAGAAGAGGAGAAAGAGGGAGGAGGAAGAATTAAAGGAAAGAAGGAAGGAAGGAAAGAAGCAAGGGAGGAAGAGAGGGAGGAAGAAAGAGAAGGAGGAAGAGAGGGAGGGAGAAACAAAGGGAGGGAGGGAGGAAGAAATGAAGGAAAGAAAGCAGGAAGAAAGTGGGGAGGGGGTCGGCGGGGAGGGCAGTAGACCAGTAAAGCCCTGGCTGTGGAGTCCGGGGAAGGAGAGTTTAAATCCTGCCTTAAATACCTTCTAGTTGTGTGACCCCCGCAAGTACTTTGACCTCTGTCTGCCTCAATTTCCCCAGCAACAATGGGGAGGAGAGCCACACCCACCTGCCAGGGTTGCTGGGAAGAGCACAGGGGAAAGTTCTGCAAGGTGCCCAGTACACAGGGGGATCAGCAAACGCTTTCCACACTAAATGGCCGCCACGCCCCAAGCCCCTCAGCTGGTGCTCAGGGGCCCTTCCCCATGACACTTGCCGTCCCCAGTCCCTGTCCTCCCTTTAAGTGTGGAGCGCGCCTTGGGGAGGGCTCACACTCCGGGGCGCCATGGCCGCCCTCTCAGTCCCCTGCAATACGGCAGGCTGAAGGAGCCGGGGAAAGCTGAGGACACGGCGACTGCGCCTGGAGCGGCTGCCCAAGGGGCGACCGGCCTGGCCTTGAGATCCTAGGCCATTAAGGCGGGGCCTTCGAATGTCCAGGCCACTGGCTCGAGGTCAGCCCTGGATCCAAGCGAGGCTGTGCTACGTCATCAGCGTTGCCAGGCTACGAGAAGTGGCTCGCAGGAGGGGTTCTCCAGCCTCTTAGAGCCGGGGGCTGCTCCTCGGAGAAAGCAAAGGCGCAAGTGGCAAGAGAGTGGGCCGGTCAGGGCAGCTTCCCGAGCCCGGCCAGACGGCTTGGTCGGAGAAATGAAGCAATGAAGGAAAGAAGGAGGGAAGGAATACAGGGAGAGAGGGAAGGAGGAAGAAAGA
>JAJPUD010006924.1:0-26036 GCA_023553655.1 Myrmecobius fasciatus | reverse complement strand
GGGAATCAAGAAAAGAAAGAAGGAAAACAAAAGAGGAAAAGAAAAAAGAAATAGGAAGGAGGGAAGGAAGGAAGGAGATAAAGAGGGAAGGAAGAGAAAAGGAATATAGATAGATGGAACAAAAGATAGGAAGGTAGAGAGGGAAAGCGGGAGGAAGGAAGAAAGACAGGGAGGGAGGAAAAAAAGAAGAGTAAAGAAATAAGAAAGCAAAGAAAGAAAGAACAAGAAGGAAAGAAAGGAAGAAAACAAAAGCAAGGAAAAATGGATAAATAAAAGAATAAAAGCAAGGAAGAATGCAAGAAAAGATGAAAAAGAAATAAAAATAGGAAGAAAGAAGGGGAAAAGAAAAATAAAGGAAGGAAAAAAGAAAATGAAGGGTGAAGGAAAGAAAGGAGAGAAAGAGAAAAAGGAATTAAAAAGAACAAAGGAAAGATGAGAAGGAAGGAACTAAGGAAGGTAGGAAGTGAGGGAGGGAAGGAGAGAGTAAGGAAGGAAAGGAAGGAAAGATAGAAGAGAGTAAAGAAATAAGGAAGCAAAGAAAGAAAGAACTAGAAGGAAAGAATGGAAGAAAACAGAAGCAAGGAAAAAAGGGATGAAGAAAAGAAAGGTAAAATTCAAGAAAAGATGAAAAAGAAAGAAAAATAGGAAGAAAAAAAGGGGAAAGAAAGGAACAAAAAAGGAACAAAGGAAGGGAAAAAGAAAAATGAAGGATGAAGGAAAGAAAAAAGGAGAGAAAGAGAAAAAGGAAGGAAAAAGAACAAAGGAAAGATGGGAAGGGGAGGAAAGAAGGAAGGAAGGAAGGAAGGGAAGGAGGGAAGGAGGGAGGGAAGAAGGAAAGGAAGAAAGAAGAGAGGAAACAAAGAAGGAAACAAAGAAAGGAAGAAAAAGGAAGGAAAAAGAGGGATGAAGAACAGAAAGAAGGAAAGGAAGAATGCAAGAAGAAAAGAGGAAAAAGAAATAGGAGGAATGGAGGGGGAAAAAGAAAGGAAGGCCTAAAGAAAGGGAAAAAAATGAGTGAAGAGAGATGAAAAGGAGGATAGAAAGAGAAAGGAAGGAAGAAAAAAGAACAAAGGAAAGATATTAAGGAAGGGAGGAAGGGACAGTAGGAGGAAGGAAGGAAAGAAGCAAGGGAGGGAGGGAAGAAGAGAGAAAAGGAAGTGAGGAAAGGAGAGTGGAAAGGGAGGGAAGGAAGGAGGGAAAGGAAGGAAGAAGGGGAGGGAGGAAAAGAGGGAGAGACGATGGGAGGGAAGGAGAAAGAGTTAAGTGCTTATTATGTACCAAGCACTGTACTAACCACTCTTTGCAAATGATATGGTATACTAAGGGAATCCTAAGGAATCAACTAAAAACCAAGTAGGAATAATTAACAACTTCAACAAATTTGCAGGATATAAAATAAACCAATATAAATCATTAGTATTTCCATATATTACCAAGAAAGCTCAGCAGCAAAAGATAGAGAAATTCCATTTAAAATAACTGTAAATAATAGAAAATATTTGGGAATCTATGTGTCAAGATAAATCCAGTAACTATATAAGCACAAATACAAAACACTTTTCACACAAATAAAGTCAGATGTAAACAACTGGAAAAATATTAATTGTTCATAAGTAGGCTGAATAGATATAATAAAAATGACAATTCTACCTAAATTTGTTTACTTTTTCATTACCAAACCACTCAAAATACTAAAAATTATTCTATAGAGCTAGAAAAAAAAATCATAACAAAATAAATCTGGAAGAATAAAAGTCAAGAATATCAAGGGAACAAATGAAAAAAAAGTGAATGGTGGTGGAGTAGTTGTATCAATCTCAAACTGCATTATAAAATAGTAACGATCAAAATAATCTTATACTAGCTAAGAGTTAGAGTGGTATATCAGTGGAATAGATCGGGCACATAATACACAGCAGAAAATGACCATGATAATCTAGTATTTGATAAACACAAAGATCCCAACTTCTGTGTCAAGAACTCACTATCTTAAAAAAACTACTAAAAAAAAAAACTAGAAAAAAAGTTTGGTAAAAAGTAGGTATGGACCAACATCTTACACTATATAACAAGATAAGGTTTAAATGTGAATACTTTACCTGTTAGACCTATGGATAGACCAAAGATTTATGACTAAACAAGAGACAGAGGGCATATGGATATAAAATAAATGATTTTGATTACATTAAATTAAAAAGGTTTTTCCACAACAAAATCAATACAACCAAGATTAAAAGAAAAGTAGAAAGCTGGGAAACAATTTTTATAGCAAATATCTCTGATAAAGGCCTCATTTCACAAATACACAGAGAACTAAGTCAAATTTATAAAAAATATAGGTCACTCCCCAATTGATAAATGGTTGAAGGAGATGAACAGGCATTATTCAGCTGAAGAAATCAAAGCTATCTATAGTCATATGAAGAAGTGATCTAAATCATTTTATGCAAATTAAAACACACTGTGGTACTACCTCAAACTATAAGATTGCATAATATGACAGAAAAGGAAAATAAAAAATGTTGAGGGTATGTGGGAAAATTGGGATAGTAATGCATTGTTAGCAGAGTTGTGGACTACTCCAATCATTCTGGAAAAAAATTTGGAACTATGCCCAAAGAAGTGTCAAATTGTACATGCCCTTTGATCCAGAAATGCCAGTACTAAATCTGTATCCCAAATGGATCACAAAAGAGGAAAAGGACCTATATATAAAAATATTCATAACACCTCTTTTTGTGGTTGAAAATAATAAGTTGATGGAGTGGCATAAGAAAAACAAGAGATCTAGAGTTCTATTCCAGAGAATGGCTCAAGAAGAGAAAACATAAGAATAAGTAGTTTACCTGAAAGCTATGACGATAAAAAGAACCTTGATACAATAATACAAGAAATAATTATACAAAACTGTCCTGAAGTGATAGAACAAGAAGGGAATGTAGAAATAGAAAAAAAAATCCACTGATCACCAACTCAAAGAAATCCTTGAACTGAATAAAAAATTTAATGCATAAGAACCAACATCAAAGACTAATTTCTTTTGTTTTCTTTTTTGCTGAGGCAATTGAGGTTAAGGAACTTGCCCAGGTCACACATCTAGGGAATGTTAAGTGTCTGAGCACATTTGAACTCAGGTCCTCCTGACTTCAGGGCTGGCGCTCTATCCACTGCACCACCTAGCTGCCCCAATCAAAGATTAATTTCAAAGGACATAATAAGGACAATTATTTATGTTTTATATGTGAAAATGTAAAGCATATGTCTAAGATTGACATTAGTAATTAGATATTCCAAAAGAAAGAATGGGATTAGAACTGAGTATGATGTTACTCAAAAAAAAGCAAAACCATCTAGGGAAAAAATATTAATTAAGCTATATGAATGAGGTGTGAGTAAGAACCAATATACAGGAATTAGATGGTAGAGGAAGGCTGGTAATTTGGAAAATCTACTCCCATTGGGAATAGGTTAAACAAGGAACTATATACACTTACATACACACACACACAAATGCACACACACACACATACATATACACACCAAGAAGGGTATAGCACCATTTAACATTTATAAAGAAGTAGGGAGAAGAAATAAGATAGGGCATAAAAGTGCATGTAGATTAATGGGAATGGAATAAAGTATGTAGATAGGAATGGGATAAAGAGGGAGTGAAAAGATGGTGGAAGAAGATAAGGGAGGGATCCAGGGAGGGGCAGAGAGCTTAAGTAATATAGCAAGGCAAGTTAACAAGTAGAAGTAAAGTAGAAGAGTTAGCAGGCATAGGAAATAAGAGATACACACAAACAATAACAAGGAGTAGGAAGTTATTAGAAAAAATACAGGGGTAATAATCATTAATCTCAAACTTAAAAAATAGATTCAATCAAGAAATATACATTACATGTCAGCCATATTGATATTGCTTTAGATATATGCATATGTATGTATATAAGTATATATATATATGTGTGTGTGTGTGTATGTATGTGGATGGGTGGATATATGTGTGTGCTTGTATATGTATACTGTGCATGCATTTTATACACACACACACACACACACACACACACACACACACACACACACACAAATATATTGGTGCTTAATTGTAGCCTGCCTGGTGAGGGGGAGAAAAGAGGGAGGAAAAAGAATAAAGTAAAAATGCACAGCAGAGAACCAAAGAAAACCTACAAGGAAACAACAAAAAGAGGGATAGCTATGAATGCAATGTTTTCCATTATTATATATGCTTTCTTGAAACGGAAATTTATTGTTACATATTTTAAAACCTCCTTGATGTTCTGCCAAGCTAAGTACACAACAATGTTTTTTTTTCTTTTTCTATCTTTTATTTCTATTTAGTTTTTTATATGTTGCATTTAAGTTTTAAATAAATAAATACTTAAAAAAAGAAATTGATGGGATGCTCATTGATTGAGGAATGACTGAACAAATTATAGTATGTGATTGTGATGGAATACAATAGTTCTATAAGAAATAATAAGAAGGATACTTTTAGAAACCTGGAAAAACTCACATGAACTAATGCAAAATGAAGAGAGGAAAACCAGGAAAATACTGAACACAGTAATTGCAATATTTTGTGATGATCAATGGTGAATAACTTAGCTATTCTCAGTAATACAAAGATTTAAGATAGTTCTAAAGCACCTGTGATAAAAAATGCTATCTAGCTCTAGAGAAAAAACTGATGAAATCTAAAGATAAATCAAAGCATACTGTATTTTTATTTTTGTGTCTGTGTATGTGTGTGTGTGTTTTCTTTCACAATATGACTATTATGGAAATATATTTTACATGAGTACAATGTGTAATATTTTGAATTACTTGCTACTGGGAAGGAAGGGAAGGGGAGAGAGATAATTTAGAACTCAAAATTTAAAAAAAAAAACAAATATTTAAATTATTTTATATGTAATTAAAAAATTTTTTTACAAAAGAGGAAGGGGGGACAAGCGTGTGGGGGTGGATTTGGTTATAAGCCTGTATTGTGTTCTTGTGTCTGCTAGGGAATCCTTGCCCTAGGATGGGAGGTGGTTGAGGAGTTCTGGGTTAGTGAGCCTCAGTTCTTAGGCTACAGGTGTTTTTTTTTAACCTTGTTTTGGATTCTTGGTGTTCTAGACCATGGAAACAGTGGACAAAACGATATCTTCAGTGAATTATTTCTGTTTTGTGGAGATCTGAATAGTCATCATCTGGTCCACTATCTTGTTACTCACATAACATGAAAACTCCTGAGTGTTTTAAAAGAGAAAAATAAATTATGAAAGCAAAACTTATGTCCTACACAGCAAAAATAAGGAATAGAATAGAAAAACTGGAATTTACAATGGCAAGGCTCACCAAAGAAACAAAAGAAATCAATAGCAAGAAAATCCCTCTTTCAGTTCTGGATAAGTCTAACAAAGATAAACAAAAGGGGACGTATACATTTAATACATTTCTAAAACAACTCGAGTTACAAGATTTATAGCATCTTTTAAATGGGATAGCAAAGGGACAGAAATATTGCAAGCAAATGTAAAAAGGCAGAAATATTTACTATATGTTTTATAGACCTTAATGCAACAAAACTCAAAATTGTTTCCAGAAACGCAAACAAAAGATTCAGATCCAAATGGAGATCTAATCATGAAATCTTAACTAATGGGTTAAAGAACAAATTATAGAAAAAATAATTATGTAAAAGAAAAAGATAATGATGAAAAAACATTCTAATATATCTGGGATGCAGTTAAAGCATTCCTGAAGAGAAAACCATATCCATACATCATATATTAACAAAATAGCAAAAGAGAAGATTAATAAGCTACATATGTATTTTTGAAATTAGAAAGTCAACATAAACCCATAATTAAGACAAAATAATAGTTATAAAAATTAGAGGAGAAATAGATAATTTGGAAACAAAAGAAAATCACGTAGACAAGATAACCAAAACTAAATGTTTGTTATCTGAAAAGTCTAATACCATTAATAAATCTTTAACTGATTATAAAAAAGAGCAGAAAATCAAATCAATAAAATATCAAATGAACAAGGGGAATGAAATGAAATCACAGTAAAACCAGAAGCAATAAAAAAGCAAAAAAAGAATAAGAACATATTATGCACAATTAGATGTCACTCAAACCAAGAACATAAAAGAAATAGAGGAATACCTTCAAAAATATAAAATATGCAAACTATAAAAAGACCAGCCAGAGATCTTAAATCATTCAATTTCAGCAAATGAAATAGATCAAACTGTAAAGAAACTGTCAATGAAAAGAAAATTCCTAGGAATTCTATGAAATTTTTAAAGAACAGTTAGTATCCATATTTCACAAATTGTTCTGAAAAATATCAAAAAGAAAGAAAGCTAGTGGAATCCTTTTATGGTGCAAATATAATCTTAAAACCAAATCTAGGGAAAGATAAAACAAATTTAAAAAAAAAACTATCAGCCAATATCATCAATACTGACTCAATTGACTCAAAAACTTTAAACAAAATCCTATCATGCTACAGTGATTTATCCAAGAAATCATTCACTATGATCAGATAGGATTTATATCAGGTACACAAAGATGGTTCAACCTTAGGAAAACTATCAATTTTATTAGTCATATTAAAAACCAAAATGTCCAAAACCACACATTATCTCAATAGATGCAAAAAGAGTTTTTGACAAAGTACAATACTACATACTATAGGCATAAAGGGACTTTCTTTTACTATCATAAAGTTTATATATAAAACAAATAACATGTATCATATACTATGGGGATATCCTAAAGCCTTTTCTAATAAAGATGAGAATGAAGCAAGAATGTCTACTCTCCCCACCAGTACATGATATTCTTCTGGAAATTCTGTTGTTCTATAATTGTTATTACATGTAACTCTTTGTGGCTCCTTGTAGAATTTTCTTGACAAAGTTACTGGAGTAGTTTGCCTTTTTTTTCCCCAACTCATTTTACAGATGAAAAAACTGAAGCAAACATGGTGAACTGACCTGCCCAGAATCATACAGTTAAGGGTCTGAGGTTAGATTTGAACTCAGGAATAGGAGTTTTCCTGACTCCAGGCCCAGCACTCTAACCACTGTGCCATTTAGCTGCCCCAAAGTAGATGGAAATTTAAACATTAGCAATACAACAAGAGAATGCAATTAAAAGAATAAAAACAGGTTTTAAAAAAGACAAATCTATCTCTGTTTTCTTACTTGGATGATATGATATAATGGCTTACTTGGAGAATGGTAGGGAATCAGCAAGGATACTGAGATAATAGTTTCAGTAAAGGCACAGTTTATGAAATAAATGCTCTAAAATCAATAACAATTTTATTTAATAATAACAAAACAAAAAACCAAAATAATAATAATAACAGAACATAAGAAGCAATATGAAAAACGTAAATCCCATTTCAAATAATTATAAAATACCTAAAATACCTAGGCATCAGCCTCCCAAAGCACACAAAGACTCATATAGATATAATTATAAAATGCTCTTTAAATTAAAGAACAATTTTAATAGCATAAGAAATATTCAATGTTCATGGCTAAGCCATATCAATATAATGAAAATACCATACCCATAAAACTGCCAACAGGATATTTTACAGAACCTGAAAAAAATAATAGCAAGGAAATATATATATATACATATATATATATATATATACATATACATATATATATATATATCAGCTATCAATGGAAATGATGAAAAGAAGTAAGGACCAAAAGGGAATAGTATTTCCAGATCTCAAACTATATTATAAAGCAGCAGTAATCAAAACCATCTGGTTAAAATATATATCAGCAAAATACACTCAATGAGAGTGATGCAGAAACAAGAGAAACTCAATAAATCAGTATCTGATAAAGTAGAAAACATAAATCATTAAAGGAAAACTCCCTATTTAATGTAAACTTTCAGGAAAACTTGAAAGCCCATCAATTGAGAATGGATAAACAAACTGTGGAACATGAATGTAACAGAATATCATCACGCTGTTAAGAAACAATGTATATGATGAATAGAGAAGAGCATGGAAAGATTTATATTAACTGATGCAGAGTGAAGTAAGCAGTCAAAAAACAACATACACAGTAACTACAACAACACAAATGGAAAGAATGACAAATTAAAAGTAATACATGTAACAAAATTATAAAGCTCAAACAGGACTCAAATTAAGAGAGATGAGAGTATCTGCAATCTACTCTCTTGGTGGAGGTAGGGGATGTACAGGTTTTCCACATTGCACATGTTTTCAAACTTTTTCAATGCATTGTTCAGTTGTGCTTTTTTTTCCCTCTCTAAAAATGTTTGATTTGTCCTAGGGTTGACTATCTTGGAGAATAAGGAGAGAGATAGATGAGACACTATCTTGATATCAGAAATAGAAAATTTCAATAGACTTATTTTTTAAAACAGACTGGAAGATGGGAAGGGATGCTAAGTTTAAAAACACTGTGAGTGCCAGAAAGAGACACATAAGATTTTGTACTTGACCCTAGCAGTAAAAGGGAATCACTTGAATTTATTGAGTATGGGAGAGACAGACCTAATAACAAGTGCCATTTTTATAGTACTTTAAACTCTGAATGATCACATATGATCCTCCTAACATCACTGTATAGCTGAAGAAATCCTGGATTTGGAGGAAAAGTACCTGGATTCAGACATTGCTTTTACTAACTGCTACCTTTTTGACCACAGGCATGGCACTTGAACCCACTTGACCTCAGTTTCCTCTATATATAGAGATTTGTTCTAGATGTCCCTAAAATCTATGATTCTTTGATCCTACAAACAGATCTGTGAAGTTGGTCCTAGAAGAACTATTATTCCCATTTTACAGATGAAAAAACTAAGGCTTAGAAAAGTAACAAACTATAAAGTAACACACTCGATTTCTCTGTGTTGAAATACTCTGTCATGCTCAGCTTCTCAAAAGAATCACTAACAAAACCATGTGTTAATTAGCCCTTTGTGAGGTAGGTGGTGGAGTGATCCTTAATTGTGCATGAAACAATTACATTTAATTTATATAAAGGCTTGGCCAGAAAGGACTGTAAGTAATTTTTCAGAGAAGACCCTCACTACAAAGAAAAGATAAACTAAGTAGCAAAAACTAATAACGATGATCAGAATAACAATGCTTTTTTTTTAGTTTCAAGAATGTCCACTGCAAGGCCATGCATAATGATAAATAATATCCAACCAAAAGAGGATCTCTAAACCTGCAGGGAAAATAGAATGGCTAAATTGAAGGTGGAATTAAAGTTTTCATTATTGTTAACTTTTAATTAATTAACACAACCAGCTACTCTTGATAACACAACACACAGAGGAAACACTTCTGACAATTTTAAGCCAAAACGTGTATTACTTCTGCTTTGTTAAGACCTGTTACATCAAGCAAACTGATCAAAAGAAGGAAGAAGTGTTTAAAATGGTTAGAATATCCAAGAGAGAATTCTAAGTGAAAACATTAAATTCTAACCTGTTATTTCACAGGGACTTCTGAGGAAGTATTCCTGTTAGTGCATCAAAATGAAGTGAGATTCTGGGTCATCCAAATCATAAAGCTAAGCTTAGAGATTAACCAATTATGAATAAAAGACAATGAAGTGTTTTGGGCTGGCTATTCTCAACAATCTATTTTTTCTGGAGTGAAACATCTTCAGCATCTAGGTTTCTGTGGAGAAGAGAAGAACAGACTATCTCCAAGTATTTGAAAGTCTATTATGTGGAAGAGGAATAAAAACCCAAAACACTACCCAGCATTAAAGTTATACATGAGTGGAATGGTTCACTCTCTCACCTCCAACTCATTGCTCAAGCCTTTACAATTTGGCACCCATCCCCATTTCTGCTCTAGAACTATTCTCTACAAGATCTAGAAAAATCTCCTTATTGATAAATGTAATGGCCTTTGCTCAGTCCTTATCCTTTTTTTAACCTCTTTTGTATTTATAGCCTCAGTGGCCAGCATACAATCTTGCATACAGTAGACATGTAACATTTTGTGTCAGCAAATCAAGGCCATGAGAGCCAAAGGCCATGGAAGCTGAGGCAGCGTAGGGCAACAGGCCACAGAAGCCAAGGTAATGTAAGACACCAGGTCATGGAAGCCGAGGCCATCCAGGCCACCAAGACAGTAACAATGGGCCAACTAGGCCACCAGGGAAGGGAATAGTGGGTGATCTAGAACACTAAGATGTGGGAAAGCATTCTAGACCAAGATGCCACAGGAGCTGTGTCTGGGAAATCTAAAACAATAAGACATAAAACAGTGTTCTAGATCAAGAGGCCACAGGAACTGAGGCCATGTAGGATACCAGGTCTCAGAACCCAAGGCCACATAGTATACCAGGACACAGAACCCGTGCAGCCTGAGACACCAAAATGGTGACAACAGGCCACCTAGGCCACCAAGGCAGGGGACAGCGGCTGATCTAGAACACTAAGACATGAAAAGGTGTTCTAGATCATCTGGGTAGCACAACCTCCATGGCCTTTGCTTCTGTGGCCTCCTGATCTAGAACACTTTTATATGCCTTAGTATTCTAGATAACCTATTGTCACCTGTCTTGGGACCCTAGGTGGCACAGCTTCCATATCCTCATAATCTAGAACACTTTTCACTTACTGTCCTAGAGCACCCACTGTTCTCTACCCTGGTGTTCTAGATCACCCATTGCCACTTGTATTGGTATTCTAGATCACTCATTGTCACCAGTCTTGGTGCCCTATGTGGCATGGCTTCCGTGGTCTAATTTCACATGCGGCATGGATTCCATGACCTCTACTTCCATGGCCTATTGTCTTTCTTATGTGGCCTCGGCTTCCATGCCTTCATGATCTAGAATACTTTTCCAAGTCTTCGTTTTCTAGATCACTCATTGTCATCTGTCTTGGTGTTCTAGGTGGCATGGCTTCCGTGGCCTCATGTCCAGATCACTTTTCCATGTTTTAGTGTTCTGGATTCTCGGAACCAGATCCGCAAACACTGTTCAGGCATTAAAAATACCCTGGCGTAAAAGGGGAGGAAATACTAGGTTTGTATGTACCCTGAGAAAGCTTTAGGTAAGGAAAAGTAGAATGGACAACCAGAAATCCCATTTCAAAGATATTGATTGCAGTAAGCTACATGAAGATGTGTGTATCTTCATGTACATGCTGTATGCCAGCAGCCTTCTGCAAATCTCCTCGCCTTCATATTGACCATGCAGATTCCCTTTTAAATACTAAGTAGAAAGAGATAATGTATACAAAGTGTTTTTCAAACCCTTGAATAATATAAATATCAAGTACTAGTGAACAAACACTTATTAAGTGCCATGTAAATGCCAATCATTGTGCTAGGTGCTGAGGATATCAAGACAAATATGCTATCATCTCCACCTTAAAATAGCTTATATTTCATTGGGAAAATAACACACACACACACACATACACACACATGTGTGTGTGTATGTATATATGTGTATATATATATGTGTGTGTGTATATGTATATGTATATATATATATATATATAAAGTAAATATAAGATAATTGGAAGGAAGCAGGGAGGTACTAGCAGCTAGAGGGGATCAAGGAAGATATTGTTATCATTTCAATACCATTATTCTTCCTTTATGAGCCTTAGGCTTGCCAGGGTACTCCTGAAATCATCTCTAAACTTCTTTACTATGTGGCAATCAATTTCTGAAAACATTTAAATTAAGTTATGGCATATTATCTTTTGAAAACTGCCAACTCCTAGTATAGAAATTATATTTTTGTTATTTAAAAATGTTTTAAGAATCCATTTTCTCTCCACCTTTACTTCAGACACATAAACCATCATATTTCCTAGTGCTTGGTATTCAGACAATTTAGTCAATACATTCTGAAAGGAATATATGAAAAGGTGCCATATCAGCTGATTTCAATATTTTTAAAGTGCAGCCTAACACTGTACTAGTTTGCAGGAACTTTTTTTTGCTGCATCGTCTAATAGGGAGGTCTATTTTAATAATTTTAAAAATAATGCCTGGACCATTCTGACTTAGAAGAAAACAAAACATAACAAAAAAATTGTCAGAGAGGCAGAAACAGTTATCCTTAACCAGCAGTTAGGAAGAACTACTATATCAGGGCTCAGCTCCTATAAGCAAGAGAAGAGGCATAATAAATAAGCACAGAGAAGGCTACCAGTCTTGTTACATTTTCAGAATTGGTACACAAGACCTTGGGGTGGGGAGAAATGGACTCTAAGTGTCTTATGGCTCAAGGTACGTTATTCATTCTAAACAATGTTTTTCTTCCCAAGAAAAGCCTTTGGTGTGATAAAACTCTAGGGGAGGGAATAAGGCAACTGTGGTGATCACTGCCCACTGGCCTCCTTTGGTTTCATTCACTGTAGGCATTTGTAAGGCATCACTGCACACACATGATGTGGCTGTGCAGTGAAAGTCCAAGTGAAAGTCAAAAACTCATACAGTTTTTGGAAACACCGAGTCAAAAGACAAAGACAACCTGAGATGGAAGCTCAAAAGTTCATTCAGACAATCCCTTGTTATTGCTTTACTAAGCTAAGAGCAAGAGTACTACACATAACCCCTACCATCAACCTCACCCATTGAAAGATAGCTGCCCTTTGAATTATCCAGGAAAGACTCACTGGGGGAGGGGACAGTGGCAGAGGAGGTGCATTATAAACAGAAATGACAGAATACTAACGTGTGAAAAGGTCAAAGTCCTCTTCTAGGTCTGGAAACCAGCATGTCTTCTCATTTGTATAGATCAGTACAGCCAAAAAGACATGTTTTCCAAATCAGATGTTTCTGTTGCAGTCTCAGACTAGTTTTCTCTTGCTGAAGAAAAACTAGTATAGTAACTAGAAGATAGGACTTAGTTTCACAAAGAGCTTTGTCCAACTTCCACCCCAGAACTCTTATTAGCTACATAACCATGGGCAAAACCTTTGACCTATGAGTCTCTGTTTTTTCATCTATAAAATAGAGATAATCAAAGTTGTAGTAGCTTCCTCAGAGGGTTTTTGCATTATGAAAATTCTAAAGTGCTATATAAATATTAGTTATTTATTTACTCTACCCTTCCATTGCCCATTCCTTCAATCCCTTCACTTAAGTCCAGGAGCCAAAAGCTCCCTTTGATTCCAATAGAAAGGAATTCCAAAGGAGGGTCTCTGGCCACACAGGGTAAAAAGAAATTTGAGAAAATGGAGATTATATACAAAAGGCAACAAAACAGAAGAATAGAAAATATTGCTTTTCTTAGCCTTCTCTCATGCTCTAATGCTTCTAGTTTTTTTCCCAAAAAAGTAGAAATTTAAATCAAGAGAAAAGGATCCAGTCAAAACCCAGTGGTCTCCCTTAGTGAAAAGTCAGTCCTCTGGTAAGTAGAAGGAAGACTATATCTCTGTGGCAATTCCAACTCAAACCTTGAGGTCTAAAGTTCTTTTCTGCCTGTCTCCTAATACCCACAGATGAAAATTTTCATACTGTGCTAAGATTCTAAGATACTAACTACTTAACCTTCCCTGATATGTTGTTGTTTTCTAAGAGGAAAGCTGGAAAAAAAATGGCCTCTTTCCCAGAGTATCACAGGAGGCAGAGTAGTAAAGGAAGAAATTCTTTTCTACTCCAAGGAACTACTGATGGCAAAATGTAACAGAAGTACTTTGCCAAGGAAGCCATATGCCTGCCCATGGCTCAACAAAGAACATTCTGAGCTCAAGAGACAGCAGAAGCTGGAACACTCAGATTTCTTGCATAAGTACATGAGTGTCAAGGGTTCTGATAAAGGCCTCATTTCTGAAATATATAGAGAATTGACTTAAATTTATGAGAATACTTACCATTCTCCACTTGATAAATGATTAATAAATTAATAATAAATGGAGATTTTCAGATGAAGAAATTAAAGCCATTTCTACTCATATGAAAAAATGCTCTAAATCACTACTGATTGAAGAAATGCAAATTAACACAACTCTGAGGTACTACTACACATCTCTCAGATTGACTAAGATGAGAGGGAAAGATGTGGAGGGGATGTAGGAAAACTGGGACACTAATGCATTGTTGGTGGAGTTGTAAACTGATCCAGCAATTCTGGAGAGCAATCTGGATTTATGCTCAAAGGGCTATCAAGCTGTGTATACCCTTTGATCCAGTAGTGTTTCTACTGGACTTATATTCCAAAGACATCTTTTTTTAAAATTTTATTTGCATAACATATGTGTGGGTAATTCTTCAACATTAACCCTTACATAGATTTCTGTTGCAAATTTTCCCCCCCAACTCCCCACCTCTCCCCTAGATACCAGGATATCCACTACAGGTTAATTATGTTAAAATATTGGCAAATCAAATATATGTATACATATTTCCAAACTTATCATTGTGCAAGAAAAATCTTATCTACACAAAAGATATATTAGATAAAGGAAAAACAATGTAAGCAAACATCAATCAAGGAGTATGAGCATGTTATGTTGTGGTCCACATTTTAAATGCCTCTCTCTGGGTATATGGCTATCTTGAGTGAACAATTGGAGGTGGTTTGAAACATTTCATTGTTGAAGAGAGCCATGTCCATCAGAATTGACCATCATATAGTATTGTGGTTGCCGTGTATAATGATCTCCTGGTTCTGCTCATTTCACTCAGCATCAGTTCATGCAAGTCTCTCCAAGCCTCTCTGAAATCGTCTTGCTGGTCGTTTCTTACAGAACAATAATATTCCATAATATTCATATACCATAATTTATTCAGCCATTCTCCAATTGAAAGGCATCTATTCAGTTTCCAGTTTCTGGCCACTACAAAAACAGCTACCACAAACATTCTTGCACATGTGGGGACCTTTCCTTCCTTTATGATTTCTTTGGGATATAAGCCCAATAGAAACACTGCTGGGTCAAAGGGTATGCACAGGTTGATAACTTTTTGAGCATAGCTCCAAGTTGCTCTCCAGAATGGCTGTATCCGTTCACAGCTCCATCAACAATGCATCAGTGTCCCAACCCTCCCACATCCCCTCCAACATTCATCATTAACTTTTCCTGTCATTTTAGCCAATCTGACAGGTGTGTAGTGGTACCTCAGGGCTGTCTTGATTTGCATTTCTCTGATCAATAGTGATTTGGAGCACCTTTTCATATGCCTATAAATAGTTTTGATTTCATCCTCTGAAAACTGTCTGTTCATATCCTTTGACCATTTATTGATTGGAGAATGGCTTGAATTTTTGTAAATATGAGACAATTCTCTATATATTTTAGAGATGAGACCTTTATCAGAACCCTTAGATGTAAAGATGATTTCCAAATTTATTGCTTCCCTCCTAATCTTGACTGCATTGGTTTTGTTTGTACAAAAACTTTTCAACTTAATATAGTCAAAGTTATCTATCTGGTTTTCAATTAAGAGTTCCAGTTCTTCTTTAGACATAAATTTATTCCATCTCCATAGGTCTGAGAGGTAAACTATATTACATTCCTCTAATTTACTTATAGTTTCACTCTTTATATCCAGATCATGAACCCATTTAGATCTTACCTTGGTATGTGGTATTAGATGTGGGTCAAGCCCTAATTTCTTCCACACTAGTTTCCAATTTTCCCAGCAGTTTTTGTCAAATAGTGAGTACTTATCCCAGAAGCTGGGGTCTTTGGGTTTATCAGAGACTAAATTGCTATAGTTATTCCATAGTTTGTCTTGTGATTCTATCCTATGTCACTGATCGACTATTCTATTTCTTAGCCAGTACCAAATGGTTTTGATGAACACTGCTTTGTAATATAGTTTTAGATCTGGTACAGCAAGTCCCCCATCGTCAGCCTTTTTTTTTTCATTAATCCCCTTGAAATCCTTGACCTTTTGTTCTTCCAAATGAACTTTGCTACTATTTTTTCTAGGTCTGTAAGATAATGTCTTGGGAGTTTGATTAGTATGGCACTAAATAAGTATACTACTTTGGGTAGTATTGTCATTTTTATTATATTCACTCTGCCTACCCATGAGCATTTTAAGTTTTTCCAATTGACTAGGTCTGATTTTATTTGTGTGGAAAGTGTTTTGTAGTTTAGTTCATATAGTTCCTGACTTTCCCTTGGCAGATAAATTCCCAAATATTTTATACTATCAACAGTTATTTTGAATGGAATTTCTTTTTGTATCTCTTGCTGCTGAACTTTATTGGTAATATATAAAAATGCTGATGATTTATGTGGATTTATCTTGTATCCTGCAACTTTGCTAAGGTTGTGAATTGTTTCTAGTAGTTTTTTAGTTGAATCTTTAGGGTTCTCTACGTATATTATCATGTCATCTGCAAAGAGTGATAATTTGGTTTCCTCATTACCTACTCTAATTCCTTTAATCTCTTTTTCTTCTCTTACTGCCAAAGCTAACATTTCTAAGACAATATTAAATAATAATGGTGACAGTGGGCAGCCTTGTTTCACTCCTGATCTTATTGGGAATGGTTCTAGTTTGACTCCATTTCATATGATGCTTGCTGAAGGTTTTAAGTAGATACTACTAATCATTTTAAGGAAAAGCCCATTTATTCCTATACTCTCCAGTGTTTTTAATACGAATGGGTGTTGGATTTTATCAAAGGCTTTTTCTACATCTATTGAGAGAATCATATGGTTTTTGTTAATTTGGTTATTAATATAATTGATTATGCTAATAGTTTTCCTAATATTGAAACAGCCCTGCATTCCTGGTATAAATCCTACTTGGTCATGGTGTATTATCCTGGGGATAACTTTCTGCAATCTCGTTGCTAAAATCTTATTTAAAATTTTTGCCTCAATATTCATTAGGGAAATGGGTCTATAGTTTTCTTTCTCAGTTTTCTCCCTACCTGGTTTAGCTATCAGCAGCATATCTGTGTCATAGAAGGAATTTATTTGGTAGTACACCTTTTTTCCCTATTTTTTCAAATAGTTTATATAGTATTGGGATTAATTGTTCTTTGAACGTTTGGTGAAATTCACATGTAAATATATCTGGCCATGGAGATTTTTTCTTAGGGAGTTGATTAATAGTTTGTTCTATTTATTTTTCCAAAATGGGGCTATTTAAATAATTTATTTCCTTTTCTGTTAACCTAGGCAATCTATATTTTTGTAGATATTCCTCCATTTGAAATTATCAAATTTATTGGCATAAAGGTGGGCAAAGAAACTCCTAATTATTACTCTAATTTCCTCTTCATTGGAGGAACGTTCTCCCTTATCATTTTTGAGACTAACAATTTGATTTTCCTCTTTCCTTTTTCTAATGAAATTAACTAAAGTCATATCTATTTTGTTGGTTTTTTTCATAAAACCAACTCTTAGTTTTATTTATTAATTCGATAGTTTTCTTATTTTCAATTTTATTGATCTCCCTTTTAATTTTCAGAATTTCCAATTTGGTATTTACTTGAGGGTTTTTAATTTGTTCTTTTTCTAGCTTTTTTAATTGTAAGCCCAGCTCATTGATCATCTCTTTCTCTGTTTTATGCAAGTAAGTATCTAGAGATATAAAATTACCCCTTATAACCACTTTAGTCGTGTCCCACAAATTTTGGTATGTTGTCTCATTATTGTCATTCCCCTGTATGAAATTATCAATTGTATTTATGATTTGCTCTTTCACCCATTCATTCTTCAGGATTAGATTATTTAATTTCCAATTAACTTGTGGTCTATTTTCTCCTGGCCTTATATTACATGTGAGTTTTATTGCATCATGATGTGAGAAGGATGCATTTACTATTTCTGCTTTTCTGCATTTGATTTTGAGGTTTTTATGCCTTAACACATGATCAATTTTTGTATAAGTTCCATGAACCCCTGAGAAAAAAGTATACTCCCTTCTATCACCATTCAATTTCCTCCAGAGATCTATCATACCTAACTTTTCTAGCCTTTTGTTTACCTCCATAACTTCTTTCTTATTGATTTTGTTATTTGATTTATCTAATTCTGAGAGAGCAAGTTTGAGATCCCCCACTACTATAGTATTACTGTCTATTTCTCCTTGCATCTCTGTTAGTTTCTCCTCTAGGAATTTGGATGCTACACCACTAGGTGCATATATGTTTAGTATTGATACCACTTCATTGTCTATGGTACCCTTTAATAAAATATAGTTTCCTTCCTTATCTCTTTTAATTAGATCTATTTTTGTTTTTACTTGATCCAAGATAAGGATTGCTACCCCTGCCTTTCTTTGTTCACCTGAAGCATAGAAGATTCTGCTCCAGCCCTTTACCTTCACTCTGTATGTATCTCTTGTTTTAGATGTGTTTCTTGTAAAGGACATATTGTAGGATTCTGGCTTTTAATCCAGTCTGCTACCCGCTTCCGTTTTATGGGAGAGTTCATCCCATTCACATTCACACTTAAAATAACTATATCTGTATTCCCTGCCATCTTATTTACCCAGAGTTATGATTTTCTCTTCCCTTTCTCCTCTCTCCCTTTCCCCCTCCCCAGCACTTTATTTTTGATGACCACCTCCCACCAATGGTCCTCCCCCCTTTAGAGTCCCTCCCTCTCCTTTATACCTTTCCCCTAATCCTTCTATTAGTTTATTCCTTTCCGTTCCTCCTTTCCCTCCCACCTTCCCACAAGGAGGGTGAGGCCTTTCTTTGAAGCCAAATGTGTCTGATGTACTCTCTTTAGAGTCCAATCTAATGAGAGTAAGGTTTTCAGAATACTCATCGCCCTCCCTTCTTTCCCTCAATTATAGTAGATCTTCTATGTCTCTTTATGAGATTTTGCCTTATTTTACCTCCTTTATTTTACTTTATTTTGCCCCCTCCCCCCCTTTTTTCAGTATGGTATCCCTTCCACCTCTAATTTCCTTTCCATTATTATCAAAGAAAAATCGAATTATACCCCCATTCTTTAAGGATACCTATAGTAGAAATATAGTTCTAAAGAGTTCTTTCCTTTTTACCTTTTTATGCTTCTCTTGAGTTCTGTATTTGGAGGTCGAATTTTTTGTTCAGATCAGGTCTTTTCATTAGAAATAGGTGAAATTCTCCTGTATCATTGAATGACCATCTTCTTCCCGGGAAGATGATGCTCATTCTAGCTGGATAACTTATTCTTGGCTGTAATCCAAGTTATTTTGCCTTTCATAATATCTGATTCCAGGCCCTTCGATCCTTTAATGTGGAAGCTGACAGATCTAGTGTAATTCTAATTACAGTTCCTCGGTATTTGAACTGTTTCTTTCTAGCTGCTTGCAATATCTTTTCCTTGGTGCGATAGTCCTGAAATTTGGCCACGATATTCTTTGGGGTTTTAATTTTGGGGTCTCTTTCAGGAGGTGATCGGTGAATTCTTTCAACGCCAATTTTGCCTTCTGATTCTAAAATATCAGGGCAATTCTCTTTCATGATTTCCTGGAAGATCGCATCAAGGTTCTTTTTTTCATCGTGGCTTTCAGGGAGTCCAATGATCCTTAGATTGTCTCTCCTGGATCTGTTTTCCAAGTCAGTTGTTTTTCCTAGGAGATATTTCATATTTTCTTCTATTTTTCCATTTTTTTTGTTTTTGTTTGACTTATTCTTGAAGTCTTATTGAGTCATTTACTTCTATTTGTTCAATTTTAATTTTTAGAGTATTATTTCCTTCAGTTATTTTTTAGCTCCTTTTGTAGCTGGCCAATTGAATTTCTTGGTTCAATGCATTCTTTTTCCATTTTGCCAATTTTATTTTTCAATGAATTGTTATCTTTTTCCAATTCACCAATTTTGTTTTTCAGTGAATTGTTGTATTTTTCCAATTTGCAATTTTTATTTTCCAATGAATTGCTGTTTTTTTTTCAATTCACCATTTTTATTTTCCAGTGAATTGGTGATTTTTCCAATTCACCAATTTTATTTTTCAGTGAACTGTTTTCTTTTTCCAATTCACCAGTCCTGTTTTCCAGTTTTTGATATCTCTGTTGCCCTGATCTCAATTTATTTCCCCATTCTTCTTCTAACTCTCTTTTGAGATTCTTTTTTTGAAATATGACATATAAAAGTTCTTTTTTTTTTTTGCAAAAGTTCTTTCTTTTATTTTGCTCCAATATGCATTTACTGGAGCCAAATCAATGGCTTTACTCTCTTTAAATTATTTGCTTCTTTTTGAAAGTAGTCATTTATCTAGAATTTCATCATTTAGATTTTATTCTAAGACATTATTATATCATTGGATTTTTCTTTTGAGATTCTTTATGCAATCTTCCAGGTAAGCCTTCTGGAAGGGAGACCAGCTTAAGTCCACCTTTGTGGCTTCATCTGGGATTGTTTTCAGAATCTCAGGATCTGGGGACTGCTCTATTTTTTCTCCGTAAAAGCTGTCTATGGTGAGAGCTCTCTTCTGCTTCTTACTCATAATTTTGAGTTGAGATATCAGTCACTAGCAGGGAATATTGCCGCAGTTTCACTTTGCCCTGGGGCAGTTTGCCGAGTTGACTTCCGGTCTGAGACTGGTCGGGCTAGATCCGCAGTAGGACCACGTTTTCAGCTGCTCTAAATCCACCCTTTACCAAAGGCAGATCTGCCAAAGCACCTGCCCACAAGCAGAGCAAAGTGGCCCAGGTGTCTCCCAGGGGTTTCCTGGGTGCCTAAAACCCGCCCCTCTATTGCAGCCCTGACTTCCACCCCAGCTGGTGTCTGATTACGACCAGCGGCCAATTTCCCCTGAGGCTAACCGTCTCCGGAGTTCTTTCAAGGTAGATTTTTGATGGAAGTGCATTGTAGTCCAAGTGTTTGGTGGAGCCCTCACTCCGAAACCAGTTCAGAGGCTCAATTTGTCTGGGTCTGAGGGAAGGTCTCAGGAGCTCACAGAGAATGCTGTCTGCAGTTCGCCATCTTGGCTCCGCCCCTGCCAAAGAGATCTTAAAGAATGGAAAAAGACCCACATATGCAAAAATGTTTGTGGCAACCCTTTTTGGAGTGGCAAGTAACTGGGAACTGAGTGGCTGCCCATCAGTTGGAGAATGACTGAATAATTTAGTATAAATGAATGTTATTGAATATTAATGTTCTATAAGAAACAATCAGCAGGATGATTTTGGAGAGGCCTGAAGAGAGTTACATGAACTGATGCTAAGTGAAGTGGGCACAACCAAGAGATCATTATACACAGCAACAAGACTATATGGTGATTAGTTCTGATGGACATGGCTTTTTTCAACAGTGAGGTGATTCAGGCCAATTACAGTGGACTTCCAGAGAGAGGATTGTGAGGACTGCATGTGGATCACAACATAGAATATATTTTCACCATTTTTGTTGTTTGTTTGTATTTTGTTTTCTTTCTCATTTTTTTTCCTTTTTTGATCTGATTTTTCTTGTGCAGCATGATAATTGTGGAAATATATATAGAAGAATTGTACATATTTAACATATATTGGACTACCTGCTGTGTAAGGGAGGGGATAGGAAGAAGGAAGGGAAAAAATTTGGAACACAAAGTTTTGCAAGGGTGAATGTTGAAAACTATCTTTGCATATATTTTAAAAATGAAAAGCTAAAAAAATAAGTACATGAGTGGCAGCAGAAGTAAAATGTATATTCCCATTCAGTCTGAAGGGAGTTTATGAACAGTACTCCTGAACTACAAATTCCTGGATGGAAGAGAGGACAATTCAAGTTGCTATTCATCATGATCTCAAAATTGAGCTTTCTGGTAAGGGAAGGGAGGTAACTTGTACAGAGCCAGTTTTTGCCATCAACTTATGTTTAACTTCCTATCTAAGACTTTAGAGAACAGTCTTCCAATAAAGGGAAGGAAAGCCTCTGAATATAATACTTTTTCATGAAAGAAGAGAATTGTCTATGTAGCCTCCAAGACCAGGACAGTACTAAAAGGAGTCCTTATGATTTGGGGGCCTCAACACCTCCTTCCATTATCATGAATGTTCCAGACAGCACAGGTAAGATGGGAATGATGATGCCTGTTCAGCAGTTCAAAAATATGATTATCTTTTGTTGGACTCTACTTCATGTGTTCTCTATATCTGCTTAGGAGATCCTTGACATCTGACATTTCAGTGTATTGAGATATTTTCTATAAAACACATCTATTAGGCTGACCTCTTACATGAGAGGTGGAGACCTTTTTATCCACATTTGGGGAAGCCTAGATGAATTATATTTGGAGATTTCCCAGAGAAACTCCAGGTGGGACCTAATGAGTCCAAAATGAAAGTGACTTTTCTTTGGCCAGCACCCCAGATGGAATGTGGTCTTTTTAAGCCCACAGGATTTAGGGGGCCTTGGACTATGTATTCAGGGAATTATAAAGCCAGCTCTGCTCATGCTCTTCTGTACACTACAATAATAACAAAAGTAGTTCACATTTCTCTGACACTGTAAAATTTATAAGACATGTTTCTTATAGTAACCACATGACATGACATGAAATGACAGAGTACTATTATCCCCATTTTACAGAAAGGAAACGGGCCCAGAAATGTGAAATAATTTTCCCATGATAACACAGCCCCAGTTGAAATTGTAATTCAGTACCAGGTCTTCTAACCCGAAGCTTCAACTCTCTCCTGGTTTCTAGTCCAGACAGAATGTAATGGAAAGACCTTTCAACTTAGCTTCTAAAAATTGCTGAATGTTATACCACTACTTCCTCAATGGCAAAGACCTTCTAATTCTTTACGTAACCTTGCAGCTAGGTGGATCAGTTGACAGAAGGCCATGTCTGGAGTCAGGAAGACCTGAGTTCAAATCCAGCCTCACATACTTAGCTGTGACTCTAGACAAGCCACAATCTCATTTGCTCCAATTTCATTTGTAAAATGAGCTGGAGAAGAAAATGGCAAACCACTCCACTATCTCTGCCAAGAAATATTATGGCATCATATCTAGGAATTTCTGTTATGGCTCCCCGAAGTTGACATGAATTTTGTCCAGAGCAAAAATAGGGCTTTTCAATTTAACATCAGCTGTATCAAGTAGACCAGGAAGCAGAAACATCTGAATTAGAGGTCCATGCATTTTTGTAAGGAAAATCTTGTGCATGCAAAATGGACAAATGGGATCATGAAGAGCTGGATACCACTGAAATGACTGAACAGCAATAACAACAACAAACATTGCAGAATTCACTATGCAATAAGTATTCTAAATTGTTTAATAACTAATACAAGTACAAAAATAGCCCTACTCAAAAGAAGATTTGATTATCTGGAAATCCAGATGAATTCCTGATAGCTAGCCAGATTTTCTAGTTTATTCTAATAAATTATTCTAATTACTTCTAACAATATTCTAATTCTAATAAGTTTTCTAATTTAATCATTATTAAACTTCCATTTTCAGTACTTTCTCAGGAGCCAAACTATTAGGGTTTTTTACTCGACATGGATTTAAATCAAGTTCACTATACCATGTTATTAGAAGTTAGTGGTGATGAATTTTCTCTTCCAACTGTCACTTGGAGTCCTTCAGAATGATAGCCATACATACACACAATCCCTTCCAAGTCAACATTTGTAATTTGGGACTGGTATCAGCATTATGAAATTCTACTTCTACTAAGTAACTTTCAACTGATGAAAGATATTACAGAAAAGAGAATTGCTCAAGCCTCCATCACAAAGAATTGTCTTTTCTATTTAACTGCATAATTCTGTTTATTTTCCTGGATCTGAAGAACAAATTATCAATTATGAGCAGATGGACATTAGCATAATCCATAAAGCCAGAAGACATTAAAATGCTATGTATCTATCACCATTGATTAGTAGCAGAACATTTCATTAGTCTTTATATAAATAACTCAGTAACAGAGTCAGGTTTTTGACAAAGCAAAAGCATCTCTTTTTTAAAAAAAATAAATTATTTTCCAGATCACCAGCCATGGAGAAAAATGTTTCCAAAAAGAAGTTCTAATTTGGATGTTACTGATGTATTCTAAAAAAGAATGAAACACAAACATTTTAAAGAAGCTAGTCCATTTAGATACAGATTTAGAAGTACAACAGGAATCATCTTTTATGGGCTACCCAATTTTGGATTTCTAATAAAACAGTGAATGGTTTAAGGGATATAGCTGTTTTCTGCCTTTAAAAAGGAAAGCTTACATTTTCAAATATGGTTAGCTTTGAAAATATTCCCTTGGATTTAGCTTGACAGGTCTTTGACAGCTTCTATTCTACTGGCCTTCATTAAGGTCCCTACCCCACTCCCCATAAAGGTATAATCCCTTCCCCACCTAACCAACAAAAAAAGAGATATAAGTTCCTGGATAACAAGACCTAAGTGCTGGCAAGAATGAGATTTCCCTTACAAAAACACGTGGGACTCTACTTTAGATATTTCTGTCTCCTTGTCCACTTGACACAGCTGATGTTAAATTGAAAAGGCCTATTTTTCCTGGGCAAAATTCATGTCAACTTCTAGGAGTTGTAACAGATATTCCCTAAAATTGTATTAGTCTGCTATGGCTGATTTGTTCTTTCTGTCAACAGGCCATGTGGTTCAATGAAGAGTCCTGGCTTAGCCTCAGCAGGCTTTCCTGGAAGCCACAGCCTAAATTTTTCTTCTCTGAGCTCCATTTTTGTCTGTAGCATGCAAAAATAAACACATAATGATACATGACAAAAAGTGAGCTCCGAGAAGTATGTATGTATGTATACCTTCAGAAAAGATGTCAAAGAAGAAAGCTCTAAGAAGGTTTTCCTTCATGTAGGGCCCTTTTGTCCTTTTCTGGCAGATAATTAACAAATTAAGCAACAATCATTTATGAAGCATTTATACTGTATGTCAGTTACTACATTAGGTATTATGTCTGTTTCAACTGTCTAACTCCAAAGAATAAAAAATAAAAGATGCTGTAGTCTGGGAAATGTGCTTGAAAGTCACAGAACATGAATGCTCCACCTCTTCTTCTCAGTTACTTTGCATGTGATCTAAGCAAATTCTTTTCCCTCTCTTAGTCTCAGTATAAAGTATATATATATATATATATATATAGAGAGAGAGAGAGAGAGAGAGAGAGAGAGAGAGAGAGAGAGAGAGAGAGAGGAGAGAGAGAGAGAGAGAGAGAGAGAGAGAGTATATATACTCTATAAAGTAAGGGGATTAGAATAAAGGATCTCGCAGTTTCCTTTCAGTTTTAAAAATTCATTATTCTTTGAATTTCAAAGTGGTTTGGAGGTCCAGGAAAGACTGAATAACAACATAGGAAGGCAGGGGAGAAGACATTTGGAGCAGGCTGTATCTTGGAAGGTTATGGCAGTCACATAGGACCATCCCTAGTGACATAAAGATTATTCAATAATTAACCTCCTAATTATACACAGAATTAATAAAGAAATAAAGGATGACAATTCCATAGTACTTTAAGGTTTTCAAAACACTTATATACCTTATTTAATTTGATCCTCATGGGCTATTATTAAATAACAAAAGCAGGATTTGGCTCAGGCTCTCTACATTCCAAGTCAAAGATTCTAGCCACTGTAGCACACCATGTTTTCTCTTTTTATAAAATTATATACATACATAAAACACACAAATATATATAGTTTCTTGGGAGTTTGATTGGCATAACGCCAAATAAGTAGATTAATTTAGGTAGTATTGTCATTTTTATTATATTTGCTCGGCCTACCCATGAGCACGCAATATTTTTCCACCCGATTAGGTCTGATTTTATTTGTGTGGAAAGTGTTTTGTAGTATTTTTTTTATAGTTCCTGACTTTCCCTTCTTGTAGCTAAATTCAAGGGTCACAAAAAGAATTAAGAAAAGTGAACACAAAACCTATGTGTGGGTTTTACCTCTAATCAGCTAAATTAGGTCAGGCATCTGTGACAAAATGCTGCAAGAGAAAGGAAAATGAATGAATATTTGATGGGAGCAAAAGACTCTATAGATACCAAGAGGACATGGAATTCCAGCAAGATATTCCTAAATGGTTTTAGAGAGAAATAAGAATTCTGAAAGCAGAATTGATGGCCTGTACAGCAAAAAAAAAA
>JAJPUD010006923.1:80177-118537 GCA_023553655.1 Myrmecobius fasciatus | reverse complement strand
TTTTTTTTTGCTTACTTGCAGTATTTTGTCTTTATCAAAGTGATATTATTAAAGCCCAGATACATCTTTGTCACTCCCTTGAATAACAAACTCTATTGTATCCCTCTAACCTTTAGAAACAAATATTTAGTATTTAAGTCCTCCAAAATCTAG
This sequence comes from Myrmecobius fasciatus, assembly GCA_023553655.1. Lineage (NCBI taxonomy): Eukaryota > Metazoa > Chordata > Mammalia > Dasyuromorphia > Myrmecobiidae > Myrmecobius > Myrmecobius fasciatus. The sequence goes on along the minus strand of JAJPUD010006923.1, from coordinate 118,384 downwards.
CCTCCACCTACCTTTTCAGATTTGCTGTGTGTAGAGCTTTATTCAGGGTTTAAAAGTGTGGTTCCATCTTGAATTCTTCTGGCTAGAAAGTATAAGCTAAATTTTTTTAAAGACTTGGATTTTTGGACTAAATTTCATTTTGACTCCAGAAACCAATATAACTAAATGGGGCAAAATGTGAAGTGTCCTTGACATCTGGATTTTTTGTACTGGGTTAAATGGGGAAGGGAATAGGGAAGATCTTTGCTGTGAAAATGTTCCCTCTTTCAGAGATGGAGGGAAATGGATCCAAAATGGTGGAGTAAATGCAGAAACTTGCCCAACCTCTCCTCCAAACTGCTCCAAATTTCTTTAAATAATAACTCTAAACAAATTTTAGAGCATTAGAACATCCCAAAAGATGGAGTAAAACATTTTCCAACCAAAGGCAACTTAGAAGCTCAGCAGAAAATGACACCACAGTGAGAATCCAATGTACAATATCAGTGCAGAGAACCCCTGTACATTGTGCCCTGGTGCTGCCCCATACCCAGCCCCAACCCTAGTCTGGACCTGACCTCTGAATCACTGGCAGTACTGGTGGTTTCCACACCAAAGAAAAGCTGAAAGGTCAGCAGAAAAGGTCTGTGGAATCAGAACACAGGCTTTCCCAGGCCCTAGCTTCTCTTCCCCCCTCTCCCCAAATCCCTGAAGGACCTCTGAATCAGCAGCAGTGCTGGAAGCTTGTGGACCTATCAGCCAGGCACACTAGGGAGAAATTGAAAGGTCTGTAGCAAGAAGGTGGGAGTCTGTTGTGCGATCTCAGCACAACACTGGCCAGCACAAGGGATTTTACAGCTACAGTGGAATGGGGACACACCTAACAGCTTCAAGGCAGAATAGAGAGCTTGAGGTCAGATTCCTAGAAGGATTTTTAAAAATCACTGCACAAAACCCCTGATGCTTGGGACAGTGCACCTTTCATTCTCTGGAAACAGAGCCCTATTTTAACAAAGAGTTAAAAGCTGAATAATAGTCTAGGAAAATGAACAGAAAACCAAAATGTTTCTGACCATTGAAAGTTATTATGGTGACAAAGAAGATCAAAACACACACTCAGAAGATGATAGCAAAGTCAAAGCTCAAAGATGGAAAGAATTTTTTTCTTCAAACTATCTTCCAGTGATATTGATCACAGAGATTATTTTGTCATCATTTTTTAAAGTAAATCATGACTACATTCTAGTGTGGTTTCATTAAGAAAAGTCACACCAGACTAAGCTAATTCCCTTCCTTAACAAGATTACTCAGTTGGTAGATAAGGAAATATGTCTACCAAGAAATACATACATATATAAAGTTCTAACACTATAATGATTGAATTAGACAGGAAATTGCCTGGGTTTGTGGGTTTGTGTGTGTGTGTGTGTGTGTGTTTTAATATAGTAAAAAACAAAGACAAAAAGATATTTCCAAACACATATATATATATGTATATATATATACATCCTTAAGGCAATTCCAATTAGAACATCAAGAAGTATCTGCAAAATTGGATAAATTTATATGAGAAAAGCAAACAAAAATATCAGAACATGCTAAGAAAGAAAAGTTGAGTATTTTTCAACAAAGGTTTTACAGTTTAGCACCTTGCCTCCTCTCTTCCACCACCACCACCACCACCACAAAAAAAAAAAATCAGGTTTAGTATCTCACAACAGACTACTTCACTTCTGTGGGGTTATATCTAGTAAGATTAAAGCTCACAAGCTGCAATGATATGTTTACCTTCAAGCATCAGAGCACACAATTAGTTCAAAGCAAAGGCTTTTAATAAGATGATATCTTTAGAAAGGTAGCAACAAAACAGAAATTCTTTCACACAAATGCATATATCATCCATAAGAAAAGAAAAATGACATCCAGATGTGGAGAAACACACAGTTAGGAAACACACAGGACTCCTAACATTGCAAAGAGGCTGATGTCTTTTGATGATGTTGGCAGATGGCTCCCAACAAGCTTGTTCCTTTCTGGGTCCTGAATGATAATGAGCTTCCACTGGAAACTTATTCACCAATTGTTTCTCTGTTACATGCACAGTATTCCCTTAATGCTGTTGGGCATGGCTCTTCTGTCTATGGGTTTCATTTGTGCTTCCAGCTTCTGGCCTAAGCTCAAGCACCTGGCTCTAGTACTGTTTCTCCTGAAAAAAGTGGATTCTCAAATTCTCTACTAGTCTCATAGCTTTTTAAACATATTTTATAGAGAGCAGCTCCTCTTAGTCACTGGACCAGAAATGGCCAGGGTGAGGAGAGGAGACTTTTCTTTATGGAAAAATATTTTGTTCCTTCAGAGTGTTGGGAATGAGGCAATTCATATTTGGAAGGAGATTGCTATGTTCCAAATGCTGAGATCTTTGGAATATAAAAAAGAGGCATTTTTAGTTCAGTGACCAATGTCTAAAGCTCATTTGTATTTTCTTAGTCTCTTTTGCAGAGATGGGCTGAGAAGATGGTTACATTTGTAATCTCACTATTGGTCATGGTGATAATCCCCTTTAGCTCTTAGTTTTTGTTTTTGTTGTTTGATTTTATGTGCGTGTGTGCATGTGTGTGTGTGTGTGTGTGTGTGTGTGTGTTTGTAAGAGAGTGACACACACAGAGATAGAAAAAGACAGAGAGAGACAGACACACAGAGACAGAAACAGAGACAGAGACACAGAGAAAGAGACAGAGATATAAAGACAGAAACAGAAAAAGATAGAAACACAGAGACAGAGACATATAGAGAGAGACCCAGAAAAAGAGACAGACAGACAGAAAGGCAAGAGAGAAAAACACAGAGAGAAATGCAAAGAAAGGGCAAACCACATATACCTTTTGGTGAGTATTTCATGGTGAACAAAACACACACACACATACATATATATCTTTCAAATCTATAGTATTCTTAGTGATTGTTTATGCAAGCACTAGTCACCTGATTACTACTGAAAAACTCTGGGGTTCAAGGTATGTTTTTTTTCAACTTTAATCCTTTTTTGATCTTTCATATAATCAAATAGGTCTGGAAAAAGCAAGAAAAACAAATTTAATCCAGGAGATAACATTATTGACTCTCCAACCTAGGTAGCCTTAATCTTTCATAAATTGATTTTACCAAAAATTCTTTGAGTTTACCAATAAAAATATAAATCAATGTTGAAATTATGTATATATGTATATGTATGTATGTATGTTCCATTAAAGAATAGTCTATTGCCAAAAAAGAAGTACTTGTGAGCAAAACTGTCTTCCCCTGGATAACGTTATACTTTAAAATGTATATGTCTATTTATATACATGTAGATATACAGTATGCATTTATATATAGATAGATAGCTGTATGTGTGTATATATACATACATATGTATATATGTATGTGTCTATATATAGACATATACAGGTAGAAATGAGAGATAGAAAGAGAGAAAGAGAGAGGAAGGAGAAAGAGGAAGAAGAGAGAGGAAGGAGAGAGAAGTAAATGGCATGATGGGTAGACAGGATGACCCAAGTTTGAATCTGCTTAGACAGTTATTAGAAATATATTAGATAAATTACTTAACCTTTTTGCCTCAATTTCCTCATCTTTAAAATGGGAATAGTAATATCACCTATCTCACAGAATTATGGTAAGGATCAAATAAGACAACATGTAAACTACTTTGTAAATTTCAAAATTCTTTTTTAGAGCTAGCTATTATATATCTACATGTAATATAGATGTCAGCATATGCATATATATCTCTCTCAGTTTTTCTATCTACATATACATATATAGAACACAGAAATATATAGCAAATATTGTTTGATAACACCATAAGGAAAGAAAAAGATTATTTAATAAATATAATTTAGAAAATTTAGTTATCAATTATCTAACAAATGAGATTTAGATATACCTCTCTCATTATACATTTGAATGAATTCTAGCTGGCGAAATTAGTAAAAAGAATTATAAAAAGATGGAAGAAAATGGATAAATGTTTTTATCTCAATTATGGACAAGAACTAACTTTCCAAACAAATTGAAGAAATTACAAGGGACAAGATACACATAATTCATTATATTGCAATTATTTTAATATAAAATATTAAGAAAAATAAGATTTAAAGAAAAAAGTATAGGGGCAGCTAGGTGGCTCAATGGGTAGAGCACCAGCCCTGAAATCAGGAGAATCTGAGTTCAAATCTGGTCTCAGACACTTAACATTCCCTAGCTGTGCAACCCTGGGCAAGTCACTTAACCTCAATTGCCTAAAAAAAAAAAGAAAAGAAAAGAAAAAAGTATATTCATTTTTGACACCTAAACCTTGATATCTAAACTATATAGGGAAATGTTAAAAATATTACCGGGATGATTCTCATTGCAAAATGGAGAAATTGCAAGAAGATATTGAAAAGAAGATATAATAGCAATTAAATCATCAATCGTTCTGGCAAGTCATGGGAGAAAAAACACTATCAGTACTGCCTCTGCCAATTATTAACTGTATGATCATACATAAGTCAATCAACTTCTCTAGCCCTGGATTCTTTATCTGTAGAATGAATCTAACATCTGTTTTTAGTACCTACCTCATACAATTCTTGTAAAGATGTCTTGCAAATTGTAAAATGATTACAAATTCTAGTTATTCTTATACAAGAAACATTGTTACTCAACAGAAAAGCAAAAAAATCTCACTTATTTCTAGAGAATCAATTTAAGATATTTTTGAAGTAAAATCTCATAGTTATCAAATTGAACAAAAGGAAAAGAAAAAAGAAAACACCCCCTATGCTAGTGGAGCCATAGAGAAGTAAGTGCATTCTTTCATTGCTGCCAGAATTGCAAACATGAAAAAAAAATCCATGAAAATTATTTGCTTTAATCCCATAATTCTCCTTTGTAAGTGTACTCTGAATGTGTTATAAAGAATGTCAGCAGAAAGAGTTATGCCTAAATGGTTTCCTGGAAGCACTATTTGCAAGAACAAAGACAAACACAACTGGAATCAATCTAAATTATTCAGTAAGAAGAGATGGTTACTTTTGCTACTTCTCATACTTTTATATTATCTCATTTGGTGATCTCATCAACTTCTATTGATTCAACCATCAAATCTATGAAGATGACTCTCAGATCTTCTTGGCCTGTCATATTTTATCTCCAGAGCACCACTCGAATCTCTAACTACATATGGGACATCTGGGAAAATGAAGCATTAAACTCATTCTATTTCCCTCCAAACATACTCCACTATTTTGCTTTCTCTATTACTCTCAAGAATGACACCATCCTTCTATCATCCCAGGCTCAAAATTTATCCTTGACTCTTCACTCTCTCTAATCCCCTTTATTCAAGGCATGTCAATTTTTCCTTAGTGACATCTCTCAAATAGACTTCTTTCTTTTTTCTGGCATTACTATTTTCTTGGTGAAGACCCATAATACCTCCTCTTGGACCATTGCAATAGCCACTGATTTCTCTCCCCTATTTATTTATGTCACTCTTCTATTTTTTACTCTCCTAATGTTGCCTAGGTTATCAAAATCAAATATAAAGTTCTTTTTTTTTAAAGTTCCTTTATAGACTGACCCCTTTCTATATTTCCAATTTTCTTATATCTTACTTCTCTCTTCAAACTATGATCCAGTGACAATCAACTGTTAGTGGTTCCTGGAGCAAGATTCCATGTCCATGTTATGCATTTCTATAGAATGTCTGCCAGGTTCAAAATTGAAATGGACTGCCTCAGTAGGTGTCCATAAGCAAAGGCTGGATGGCCATATATTGGTATGATGTAGAGAGTATTTTCAGTTGGGTTTAGGTAGATAGATACCTTTTGAATCACCTCAGACTCTTGAGAATCCATGATTATTTGATTGAGGTATAATAGCTATTTAAGAAATCAACCATTTGGAACATGGGAATCATAATAACATCAATCTCCAAGGGTTTCTATGAGGATGAAAAAAAGTTAATGCTTGCAAAGAGCTTGCAATACTTTAAGCACTATGCAAATGGTAACTGTAAGCTATTTTTTAAATCAAAGACCTAAGTCTGTTCTCAATACTTTGATAATTTTAATAATCTTAATATTTTAATAATAAATTTTCCAACCCGATGAATTCTAAGTTAGTTATCTAGAAGGAAATGAATGTTTTCTGTGCATGAGGTTTTATACTAGGCACTATGAAAGAGAAAAACAAAGTACGAGATATGGTCCCTGAGCTATGTGCATTCACAATCTTTTTTCTTTCCATCAACTTCCCTGGGCTGTGTAATCTGTTAATCAGGCCATTTCTTAACTTCCATTCAAGTTATGTTCAAATTCATTAACTCTGTCATTTTCTGGGCAAATGAAATGAATTTTAAGTCAGGTATGGCTTCTCATCCAATAAAGGACAATTGAAAACTTTTAGTCTCTTCATCTGCCCAAGTATTCCATCTGCAAAAGTCTCACAGTAATTCATCTCAACTAATGTCAGTACTATTATCTAAAGCAAAATAAGAACCATCTCCTCCCTGTCATACACATTATACTCAAAATCTAATTCTTATTTTAATATATGATAAAGAACAAAACCATTATCCTTTGCTTAGTTGATACAAAATCAATTCACAAAATATAAGTGTACATAAATGATGAAGAAGAAACATTATATATTGGGTTTTCCCTTGTGATGTAACTTTTTTCTTCCAACTTAAATATATCAAAGAATTATTTGACTTTTAAATTTTATGATTAGGAAGTCAACCTTTTCAGTGATTTCATTTCCTTAGATGTCTGAGGCTGGGTGAGCAGAATAGTTAGTTACTAGACTATAGACAATAATGGACTTATATTTTAAGAAGAAAATTGAGGAAAATGAATGTCTCATTAAAGAAAACTGCAGAATTTTATTCAAATTGCATAAATCAGATAGGTGGAAATCTGCTCCCAGTAATGACCTTTATGAATAGTAGATGATATCTCTAAGCATCATGCAATTAACTGGAAGGCACACAGCATACAGGGTCTTAATCAGTCCAGAATTCTATGAATTCAGAAAAGCATTTGATTGAGGAGAATAACCTTAAACATTTACATGTTAGAGTCATAGAAGACTGATGATAAATGCAAATATGAAGATATTTCTTTGATGACCAGCTGATCATCAATATCAAGAGAGATATAAATTAATCCAGTGCATGTTTTCCAGAGATATTCCCCATTGCCATTGTTGATGACTTCCTTAAAGTTTAATGAAAGAGCACTAAGCTAGAACTGAACATGTCCTCCAGATAAAATCTCACCTATAGGAGGCCTTTCCCAATTCTCCCAAATACTAGTGTCTTCTTTCTGCGATTATTGCCAATTTCTCCTGTTTCTTTCTGGTTTGTATTTAATTATTTTCATATCTCCCCATTAGACTGTAGCTCCTTAAGGATAGGGACCAAGGTTTTGAATTTTTTTAACCTTACTTTGAATCTCTAGCCTTGTACCTGGCACATAACAGACATTTAATAAAAACTTATTAACTTGAGTCCAGGTATCCTCTTTTCAGGATACTATTCTGACTTAATCAAGATTAAGAACAAAGGCCATTGTTGGATTTTATATTGAAGATCAGGATGGCTCAAAAAGAAGGAGTTTCACAATCTTTATAGGGAAAAATAAATGCAAGAAAAATATGATTTGCAAGTGAAGGAATATTTCATTGAATCAGTGAGCTCATTTGGCTCTGTACATGGATGACACCTTGGACCCAAAATGAATAGGGAAATAAGAGCAAGCCAGTTTTCCATGGTGAACTTGCATAGTAATTAATAATCCCAAAGTATTTCCTACCTCAAAGAACAACTATATTTTTTCAAACACCACAGTTTTTAAAGCAACAGTTCTCAAAAATTTTGGATTTGGTATTTCTTTAAACTTTTAAAAAATAATTGACAAATCCAAAGAGTTTTTAATGTGTGTTTTATCTATTTATTTTATCACATTAGATATTAAAATATATTTGCATTATTATGAAAACAGTTTTGACTTTGTAGATGCCCTGAAAGTGTCACAGGAACTCTTATTAGTTCCCAGTGAAAATCACTGCTGTACAGGAGGCAAAGTTAATGTAAAGAATGTTGGAGAGATGAACATTGGATCCAAGGAGACTACAGCTATTTCCAGGGATGACCTATAGGTAGAAAAAATGAAATACAAGAAATACTTTCGATGATCCGTGGTTTCTTTTAACTGGGAGCTTCTTTGAATGGTCCCAGCATCTCTCCACCATTCTTTTTCATCTGAGTGACTCTTGTCTATGTTCTGTATAATGGAGGGCATCTCAACGGTGATAGGATCAAACAATCAGGGACAGACTGAAGAACAAAAAAGACAATTCTTATGGATCCTAATGTTTGAAAAAAATAGGACAAAGCACTTTGTGTAGAAAAAGTCATTTCGTTATAACTCATTCATTACAAATTTTATTACAGATTTTATAGAAGCAGAAATGTGCCAAAATAAAGAACTCTAGATTATTTAATAAAAAGAAAACTACCATCTCTCTATTTCCAGTATTTGAGAAAGGTCTAAGCTTTCTATTATCTTTGTTGTGATTCTAGATCACAAAGACAAATTGCTACTGAATTCTGTGATTATTGTGAAATGGATAGTTGTGATCTTTTTAGGAAAGCACATGCATTTGGTATGCATATGTATGTATGTGTGTAGTCTTTGTACTTTGTACTTCTCCACTGTACCTGAACTCAAATACCAACTTCTACTTGAACCCCATATTGTTCATTCTTCTCCTCTCTCCATTTCCAATGACTTTCCAACAACATTTTTATATAGTTCCATACATATTCAAAATAAAGAGGTTAATGGGAAATGTTTTTATATATACACATACAGAGGTAAATTATATGTGCATGTGTATAATGAGATACATAAATATTGTCTCCCAATAAAACATATATGCTACTCAAAGGCAAGAATTGTTACATTTGTGTCTTTCTATGTCTATCATATAGTAGGCATTTAATAAATTTAATAAATTCAGATTGAACTAATAGAAACATTGAGTACATTTAAACAAATACAATGTACACTGGCCTCTTTAACATGAAATGAAATATCAATTGACACAGATATCTATATATTTAATTTGATTCAATAAATATTTATGTCCTTTCACTTGACATCCTTTTAAAGACTTGAACATAACTCATTTATCTCCATAGATCTTCTGTTTTCCATTTAAACATTTCTCTCTAATACAAAACTGACAGGGACTTTCTTTCACCATATTACTTATCCTTGATTTGACTTTCTCCAGGCTATGTGTGTCCTTCCTAAAAGGTATCATCCAGAGTGAAACAAAATCCTCTAGCTAATCTCTGACCAGGAGAGAAGATGGAAGGATCATACCTTTTCCTGAAAATAATGTCCTATCCCATTACCCTGTTTATTCATCTTGACCTTGAGCCATGGAAATCTCTAGATCTAGATAATTGTCATCTAACCATACTTTTTCTACCTTATACTAGTAAAGTTTGTTTTCTAATTCAAATGTAAAATTTTAATTTTATTCTTACTGAATTTTATCTTATTAGACTTAGCCAAATAATGTCACCTATCACAAAAGTTTTGTATTCTCTCTCTCAACCAATATTCTAGCTATACTTCCTAGCTTTGTCTGAAATTCTATTAAATTAATCCAACTATGTCCTTATTCAAGTCCTTGATAAGAATGTTAAGCATTTATTAGCACAGTGTTCCAGTGCATAGCTGAGTGCCTGGCACATAATAGACACTTCATAAATCCTAGTTTACTGAAACAGCACAAGACCATATATGGATCCATAGGGCACTCAACTGATGACCTTTTTTTAAAGCAGAATCAAACTGCTAAACTTCAAATCCAACAATGGAACCAGAACTGAATTGGTTTAATTGTATTGTCTTCTCAGCCATATCTCTCTATCATCTGTACAAAAATAGCCTGAAACACTTTCTCAAAAGCTTTACTAAAATCTAGATAAAAGCTGTCTATAACATTCCCCTCATTTATTAATTTGTCAATCTGTTAATTATCCCCTCATCTATTAATTTGTCAATACAGATTATCCTGTATAGTTTTTTGCTTATTTTTTAAATTATGAAATTGGCAAATATAAACAAGAAAAATTCCATAGATATTCATATTTATATATACATATATATTTATGCACATACATGCTCTCTATTTTTGTTCATACAAATGAATAGAAAATAAAAATAGTATATGAATATGTCTTTATTATATATAATTTAGTTTTACTGCATAAATTATATGTTTATATATTATATATTAATAATATTAATAAATACATTTATGGATTACATAAATTTATACTGTATATATTATTTATTAAATTAACATGGTGATACAGAAATTACTCTGTCTTTATTTTGGCATAATTACTGACATTCTTTTCCTTGTCTTACTCTTTGATCTTAAATATTCCTCTTTACCCTCCCCTCAAAACAAAAAACAAAACCCCTCCATTGTAAAAGTATGCACAGTCAGGTCTATTGATTACTCATGTATATGTTTGTTTCAATCTGCACCTCTATTCAAGTACCTCCTTGTCGAGAGTTAGCAAGCATGATTGAGAATCATGCTCTTAAAATCATAATTAGCCATTACATTGATCAGAGTTCTTCAGTCTCTTAAAGTCACTTTCCTTAGCAACAGTTTAGTCATTCTTTTTCTGTTCATGTCACTATGCAATAGTTTACATATCATCCAAAGTTTCTTTGAATCTATGTTTTTCCTCATTATTATAACTTATTTGAATTCTATTATATTCTTATGCCAAAATTTAATTCATTCTCCAGTTGAAGGAGGACCAATCTCCCCCTTAGTTTCTAGTTCTTTGCTGCATCTAGTTGTGTATTGCAACCATGGTAAATTTATAAGTCTTTGAGTATTTAATGCTCTCTTTATTTGGGTAAATAGTGTTGTGGATATATTCATGAAATTCCTGCATTATTCTTGATAGGTGGACTTCTAGATATTTCATATATTCTTTGGCTATTTCAAACAGAATTTCTTTATCTCTTTCTACAGGATATCATTAGAAATAAACCTAATGTCTGATGACTTATGTGGGTGTATTTTGTATCTTAATACTTTACTGGTGTTTTATTCTTGAAAATAAAATCTCAATGGTTCTCTAAGTAAACTGCCATGTCATCTACAAAAAGCAATAATTTTGTTTCTTCTTTGCCTATGGTTATTTCCTCAATTCTTATCATATGCTACAGCTAGAATTTCTGGCACTATATCAAACAATAGCAGTGATCATGGACATTTTTGATTTATGTTTGACTTAATTGGAAAGACTTCTAGCATTTATCTGTGATATAATATGCTGGTTCTTGGTTTTAGATAGATACTATTTAGCATATTAAGAATGTACACTATATTTTCTTATGTTTTGTCAAAAGCTTTTTTCTTTTACTTTTTTGCATCTATTGATATCACCATGTTTTCTATTATTGTTTCTGTCATTAACACAATATTTTATGCTTATACTTCCCTACTACTGAATGAGCATTTTATTTCTGGCATAAATCCAAATTCATTAAACTCTATAATCTTTTTATTTGTTGATTGTACTGCCAATGACTTCTTCCAACAGAGGGTTTCTTGGAGAGTTTAGTCATGGGATAAGCCAGTCCCATTTTTAAAGAGAGAGAGGGACGGAGAGAAAAGGGAAGTGGGGAGAGAGGGAGAGAGGGAGGGAGGAAGAAGGTAAAGATTGGCTAAAGATTTTGTTTATTCCTTATAGGCTCTTTCATATTGAGTAACATTTTATTCATTTTTCAAATTTGCAATGGAGTAAATTTAGAATATTGGTTTATGATTTTCCTTACTTGTCTTTTCCTAGTTTATACATCTTCTTTTCCTTATTTTTTTTTCTTTTGTGACCAATGTATAGAATGTTAAATTAACTTCTATGAGTATATGATACAAAGCTTCCATTTGAAGCTTTTTTCCCTTTTTTTAAAGAATTCCTTTATAGATAGTTTTTGGTCCAGCATTATTTAAATTCTTTATTTCTTGTTCTGTCAATTTGGGTAGTTTATTTTATTAATTTTGTAAGTATTCTTTTTAAAATCAGTTTTGATAGCAAATAATTGGGGGAAAGTTATCTATTTCAATTTTTCTTTTTGTTAGTTTGACTGATAGATTATCTTTTTTAAAAAAATTAAAATTGTCCTGCATCTTATTAGTTTAATTCTTTTTATTTGTTTAACTTCTTAAATATCTTCTAAGATATTCTAGAATTTTTATTTTGGTCTTTAAATGAAGATATTTGATTTGTTACTTTTTAAATTTATATAACAATTAAACATACTCTTCTTAAAAAATAATTTAGAAAACATTTAGAAAAATATTACCACTAGCCTAAACAGAATTTTTCTAGATATATCCCAAAAGATTTTGCATTTTGTTTTTTTCTTTAATGAAATTAGTCACGGTTTCTCTGATTAGTTCTTTGGAACACTGATTCTTTGGTATTTTAAAAATAAAATCTAAATTATTTAGTCTCTAAATTTCAAACCTCCCTTTAAAAGTTCTTTCTTGATTGTATTTTATTGTATTGTGATCCTTAAGGTATGTATTAATATCTCAAATTTTGGGGAAATATTTATGAGGTTTCTGCCTTTTTTGTAGGTGCCATGGACACCTGATTAATATGCATATTACTTTCTATTCTCATATGTTGCTTATCAGAGTTATCCAACTTTTTTTATAATTCCTTTAATTCCTTAAGTTCTAGCTTTCTAAGAGTTTTAAAGACTTTTGAGCTCTGAAATTGACACTTAAAGTTAGCCAACTCTTATAGTTTTGCTGTCTATTTCCCCCCATAATTTGATTAACTTTTCCTTGAAGAAGTCAGGTGCTTCACAATTTGGTGCCTATCTATTGTTTTTTTTATGCTATTTCATTATTTAAGGAGCCTTTAAGTATAACATTGTGTCTCTTATTTGTTTCTTTTAAACCTATTTGTTTTTGCTTTCCCTAATCTTTTCCTTTCCTTTTCAATATCTTTGCTTCACACCCTTTCCAGATATTGGTCACCTAGGAAACCTGGAACCTCCCAGGAGGTTCAAACCTTCTCCAGTATTGGTTGCTGTTTCTTCCATGCTTCCTGACACACTGGTCTAAAAGGAAGAAGAAACATATTTCTTGTTCCATCCTACCCATCTATACCCACCTCTTAGTCATTTAGCATTCTTTCCTTCTTTTATGTTCCTACCAACCATCAATATCACCTATCTAATATCTTTTTCATCCTTTCTCCCAGAGTTCAATACTTGGTTCAAAGTCTTCCTTCATAGTCCAACTCTTAGCCTCTTACTCAAAGATTTCATTTGCATGCTGCTGTCCTTCACTTATAACACCTTATCCCTCTAGACCCTTGGCTTCCTCACGACCAATGACCACTTTACCTTCCCCCACACAAAGAAATTCATAGCTTCAGATTTGCTATCACAGAGTTCATAGATAAGGAAAGTGTCAATTATGAATCTATTGGTCTTGATTCTTCTCCAATTGTTGCTTTCCAACATAGAATTACTTTTACAAGAAAAGAGAAAGTGAGATAGAAGAGAGAGAAAGGCTTAAAAAAAATAAGAGAAAGTGCTTAAAATCTTCAAGTGTCATGAATACTCTCTAAGTTTGTAAAAGAAAGAAGAAGTGGTAACAATGTCTAACCTACACGATGACCACATTATGAAAGTATTATAACAAGAGTTGACATATTCAGGGCAATTCAGATGAAAGGAAAAAAACCCAACAAGCTATAAAACAGAATGTTTTTATAAATGATTCTCAGAGACATGTCACACTATCATAGTCACACTATTGACTAAGAGCTTAAGAGTATTGAATTTCCTATCTTATTTTTTTTAATTGAAAAATTAAAACAGTCAACCATTGGATACAACAAAGTAAAATCCAGCCTTAAAGGACAGAGTATCCTAAGTGAGAAATTTAGCCCCTCAACAAAGAAAAAAGTGTTCATATAAGCAATACACACAGAAAAAAATAATAAACACATAACTTTAAAATTTAAAAACTGCTTGAAGAAAGTATTATATTGAGACTATGATTTCTAGCTTGATAGACTGACTACTGAGTTATTTAATCAATACATATATCTTGGACAAGTGCTACAGATAGAACATGAGCAAGGCTAAATTCAATTTAACTAATGGACCTGAAATAAAGAATACAGAATTCAGAACTATATGCTAAATTCCACTGTGATACCACTGATTTCAAGCTGTTTTCCAGATTGCTGAACACCATTTAAAAAAGAAATTGTCTTTTGTTAGGGATGCTTTATGTATCTAGACAACATAAAATGGTGTTACTTCTAAGGGCAGTATACAAAGAACAATGGGCTTGGAAATAGGAAGACCCTCCCTAGCTAGGAGATCCTAGTCAAATTACTTCACCTTTAAACCTTTGTTTCCTCATCTGAAAATGGGAATTTTAATAGTACCTCCTTCACAGGATTGTCATGAGGATCAAATGAGACAGCATTTAAAGTGTTTTACAAACTCTAAAGCTATTATCACTATTTAGATGTCTCTGGATCCTATGTCTCTTATATGAAAGCAGATCTTGGATCTTTCATACATCATATCTTGTGTGGCTCATGCCATGTCCTTCTGCCAATCCTCCTCAGAGGAATCTTCCTGGGACTCAAATACTGGTTACCAGGGCAGATTAGTCTGTGCCCTCATCTCCTTTTGGTTGTATGGCTGATCCAGCCAAGTGTCTTTTCATTTTTGTAATGACTTGTTTTCATTTGTAAGATGTCTTAGGTAGGATTCCCCCCATACAACACCTCTTCATTGGTGTTGGCAATTATGATTTTCCAGAGACAAGTAACTATATCAAGAGACAGGCAGTATAAAGCTCTGGAGTAAGAGGATCTGGATTCGAATCCTGCCTTTGTTGCTTATTGCTTGTATGACTTTAGGTTCACTACTTCCCCTCATTTTTTGCAGATAAAATGAAGGAGTTCATGAAGATGGTCTCTAAGGTCCTTCTCAGCTCTAATTCTAGGATCCTATAAGTATTTGTTCAGAAATTGATTTCAGTTTCATAATGGATGAAATTTCTTCCATGAAATACTTCACAGTTGTTGAATAAAATATATAGGAAGGAAAAACAAGAGTCATTCAGCAATTCTTTGACTAGTGGATACAACCATAGAAGGTCTGAAATGGCAGCTGAAAGAGCTGTGCATGACCTGCATTCCTAATGATTGGGAACAGGATAGGTCATACCAATTGAAAAAAAGAAAAAAAAGAAAAGAAAAACATGAATACCCAGGAAAAATAATTCTACTCCCCCAAGTGCTGAATAATTCAAGTCCCATATGACTGTCAGAATCCTTTACACTACAAGAGAGAGATGGGTGGAAAAGTGCCAGCCATCTCTGTGACATTTTCTGGGACAGTTCTGTGTAAAACCTCTTCAGGAAAATCAGGAGACTAAGGAACTTTGGGACAGAAAGAATGATACTTACAGAGGTAGGAGCTACATTAATGAATAAAAGCTTCCTCCTATGAACAGATACTTAAATTAAAAATCAACATTCAAGTCATGAGTATGTGACTAGTCGTATTAGGTCCACAGCTGACCTTCACATTCTCAAGTGCTTCCCTAGGGAATCAAGTGATTCCCTAATATTACCAGGTTTTTTTTAAATGTTAAGTACTCACCAATAAATCATTGGATTTGGGGAAGAAGTATACCAAACAGTAAATATTTAATTATACATAAGTATGTGAGAATCTTATCCAAATCAGTAAATCCAATATCAAATATTATCAAAGCAGAAGCATCATGGTACAATGGAAAGGCCTTGATATACAGAGGAGCTGAATGTGAATCTTGGCTCTATCCCTTATGGTATGTGATCTGTGAACAAGCCACTTAATTTCATTAAGCATCAGGTAAATGCTCTGTAAAAATGAAACGATTGGAGTGCGTGATTTCAAAGCTCTCTTCTAACTCTAAATCTCAGAAGTACAGCATGCTTTACCAAATCATAATGGCCACTTCAGAAACTCATGTATCCTCCATCATGTAATCTGTACCTCTTAGGCATGGATAATAAATTATTGTTGTTGTTCATTTATTTTTCAGTCATGTCTGACTCTATGTCACCACATTTGGGATTTTGTTGGCAAAGATATCAAGTGATTTGCCCTTTCCTTCTCCATTTCATTTCATAGTTGAGAAAACTGAAACAAATGAGGTTAAGTGACTAGACCAGTGTTGCACAGCTAGGAAGTTTCTGAAGCTGTACTTGAGCAAACTAAAATGACTCCTCCTGACTTCGTCTTGTTCCCTATCCATCACCACGTAGTTCTCCAAGCCATCTAGCTTTTTTTCTGACAATTTTTATCTTATTAACTTAATTAATTGTTTATATTCACATGAGAATTCTTGAAGCTAGTCACATATGACAATGCATACATGCCTCAGAACAACCTGAGCAACTGGGCACTTGGAATAGCATCCCTATTTTTACAAATAGGGGAACTGAGGATTACAGAGCACATAAGTTCATGGAATGTTTGAGCTGAGAAATAGCTATCAAGACCATTAGCCCTCCATGATCTGCCCCTACATTCACTTTTTAAAAAATAATTTGGCTTTTTTCTTGGGCTACATAGCCCATGTCTGGAATATTCTCCTTTTTCAACTCTACTTCTTAACCTCTCTAGCTTTTTTCTAGGTGTCAACTAAAATCCCACTTTTTACAGGAAGTGTTTCCTATCTGCCTTAATTCTGGTGCTTGCCCTGGATTGATTACTTCAAATTTAGCATGAATATAGTTTATTTGTACATAACCGTTTGCATACAGTTTTTCCCATTAGATTTGGAGCTCCTTGAGGTCAGGGACTATCATTAAATTGTCTTTGTATCTTCAGTGTTTATCACAGTTCCTGAGACTCATTTATTTATTTATCTATTATTATAATTATTATTAATATAATTAATTACTATAAATAAAAATAATAATTATTATAATAACTATTGATAATAAGCATTTATTTAATACTTCTTGATTGACTAACCGATTTGCCTGAGACCACAGAAGTTGTAATAGAAGAGCCAAAAATTGACCCAACTCCAATTTTTCTCCCTTCATACTGCCTACTCTATTCTTGCTATAGTATTGACCAGATCACAGCATCCTGCAATTGACCTGACTTCTGCTCACTTTAATATATCCATCCTCCCCATTGTATTGATAGGAAAATCCAGCCCAATAACAAAGCTCAGTGATTTTTTCTTCAATTATATGTTCAGAGGTACCTTATCCTTTCATCTTCCTCAGGGATCATAGGTGCCTTCAGAGCATCACATCATTAAACTGTCCCTGCATCTTTTTGTCTTTTGAATTCCTTGACAAAGGAGTTCAGAAACAGCTGACACAGAAGGATTGAATTTCACATACTCCTTCTTGGTAAAATAAAAGTTTGAGTCAAGGTAGCTGAGAGGGATGAAAAAATACTAAAGCTGAAGTTTTGGAATAAGGATAGGGGATGGAGATTAAGCCTTGGGTTTTGTTGGTAGAACTTCAAGATTTAAAGTGTAGCCTAGAGCAAAGAGTGATGAAATGACTTAGCCAGATGACACATCCAGAAGGTTTCAGAGACAGGTCTTGAACCCAGTTCTTCTTGGATCCAAGGTATGTATACCCACAGTCTCAGGGAACTTGGTTCAAATCTTATCTCTGCCATCTGAGGTCAAATGAGATGACATGTATAGAGAATATATGTATGTATGTATAGTATATGTGTGTGTGTAAATATATAAAGAATTTTGTGAAAGTACTATTATTATTAAAGTATTACTATTGTTATTAATATGAATTTTAATATCTTAAGACAATAAATATATTTGAGCACTATTCAATTGCCTTTCCTATATGATCCTCACTACAACAGTAAAATGGGTGTAATTGACTCCTTGCCATCTAATGTCATGAGAATCCAAAGAGAGAACATTGTGAACCAGTATACATTGGCCACATATTGATTAGCTGTCATTATTGCAGTCTACCAGCTCCCCCCTGGCCATTCACTTCTTCTTGACTCTCATTATTCCCATAAACTGCCCCTTACATTCAATATCCCCTAATTGATCTTTGTGGAAAGATGTGGTGGCTGTGCTTGGACAGGTCTTCACCACATTAAAAGACTCTATAAGTCAATACCAAAAGCATTAGCAAGAAAAGTAAGTTAGCGAGCCCTCTATCCAAGGGAACAATAAAGCAAGTGGGCCATTTTTTTCTCCCTCAATACCAATTTATTTATCAAACTCCAGAAATTTATTTCTCTAACACAATAGGCCATTCTTGTATTATTGTAGATTATTCCATGTCTACCTAGGTAATAAATCATAAGAGATTTTCAAAAGTCAATAAGGGCACAAAGCTCTGAAGTTGTCACTCAGGTCAATTGGCTGAGAAGGAAACATCATTTAAATGACTTTCCCTAACCAATCTTTAATGGTAAATCCTTTTAGTCTATTTATACTCACCAAACTTTTTTGGGTTACTTTCTGATTGATGCAAGACTATAATTCCTTGAATACCAGAGTGTCTCACAAATCCCAGTCTACCGTCTTGCAAACATCTCAACATTAAAAAGATAAATTTGTTTCTGAGAGAAGCTCAGAGCTATTGAAAATAGTGTATAATCTCCCAAATTCATCCAGTATGCACTCTTCCTCTCTCTGACTTCTGGACCCAGTTTACTGTCCAACTCCATTTTCTATCCAAAATACACACATTTGTTGATGGACCTGATACAGTCCACTAGAAGCTCTCTGGTTTTGTTTTCAAACATTCTTTTTTCCAACCATGTCACCTCCCAATTTGTACTCGTGATAGTAATTTCTTGAACCAAGTATAAGACTTTTTCTCCATTATATTTTATCTAATTATTTCAAAATGCCTAACACAGAAAACTCATAATAAATTTTTGTTGATCATTTCCTAGATGTGGGATCTGAACCTTAACCTCTCTCAGCTTTCATTTTCTCATCTGTAAAATAAAGGGATTAGATTTGATAGCCTCTGAGATCTTCTCCTAATCTAATTCTGTAATCCCATTATCTAATGATTGGTTTATCCTGAAAAAGTCCTGGTTTTGTTTGGCTTTTTGGGATTTTGACAGAATTACCCAGTGTGTTAGATAAGGGCTTTGTATCTTTTTCAGATTTGACAAAGATGGTGCCAATGGCTTCATTCAAGTTATTTGTAGTGATAAATCATCAGAACAGGCCTAAGCACAGACCACTGGGATATTCACCAGAAACTACTTTACAGACTGATTTCAGTCCATTAAAAACTACTTTTTAGGACAGCCAATCTAGTTATCTCTCCATCTTTTCCAGAAGAAGAGAATGGGTTTCTCTATGAAATGCTTTGACAAAATATAGGTAGTTTATGTCTAATGTATCCTTCAATTGGCCAACTTAATAACAATGTCAGAAAAGAAAACAAAACTCTTTTTGGCTCTGACTTTATTATTTATGAAATCCTCTTGACTATGGTTTCCTTCTTGAGATATCTGCTCTTTAATAATATGTACCAGAATCTTTCCAAGAATTCAGTGAGATCTGTCTCATTTGGTATATAGCTTTCTAGTTCATTTTTAAAACTAGAGGAAGATTTAAGTCATATGCAGTCACTTTATTTTACTGATGAAGAAACTAAGGAATAATTGCTCCTCATTCAAGCACTTAAAGTTCTCCACAAGATGACCTCCTACTAAATTTCAGACATACATCACTATACTTCTTTTGATCTTCTCTTCAGCAAATTGCAGCTCTATTGGTCTACAAGCTCTTTTTAAATTTAGCACCAACACTCCTTTGTACATTCCCTTTGTCTAGCTCCCCTTCCAGTATCAAGTATCTCACCATCTATTCCCCTTAAGAACTCCAGTGTTGAACCTTGATTGGAGGCTCAGCTCTGGAGTCAATTCTTATAGTAATAGTGCACATATTCCCTCACACCAGATTGTCAGTACCTTTTCTCTCCTAAAATACCACTCTTTATTTGTCTGTGTATAATCCATGTACCACAGAAAGATGTGGTATAAACTATTTGGTGTTGGAAGTATTGGCTTTTGATTTATTGATCTTTTTTGGGGGGGAGGGGGAAATTTAATCTCTAATTTCTTCTATGTAGAAATTATGTGTACATACAGAATATGTGTGTAGAAGGAAGGCCTTAAATCCAGGTTTCACCAATTCTGAAGTCAATGCTCAGTCTACTCCAGTTCCCTGTCTTTTGTATGTTATTCCATGCTGCCTCTTGCCTGTTTATTACATAGTAATTAACTTTATGTTTATCTTTTAAATTGAATTTAACAAAGTCATGGAATGACAGCTTTGGCTGTTATCTAGAAGAACTGTACCATTGACAGACATGACTTGGGGAAAAGCACCCAAGAATTTTAGTGGTTTGGGCTCAATGTGAAATAGCAGTAGTAAGGAGTGATGTGTTTCTAGCCCATCCATTAATAGGTCAGTCACTCAGGCTTGACAAGTTCTTGAAGCTTTGCTAAATATCTAATAGATATTATCATCACCTCCCAACAGCAAGCCTATAAGATAACAATTACTAATGACAAAATGAAGCTCTGAGTATATGAGCGACTTGCCCCCAGAGTCATTACAACTGAGCCCCAGAGCCCAGCTTTGAGAACAGGTCTTTTCTGACTCCAGGACCAATCTTCCTCCCATTATATCTTTTTTTAAATTTAATTTAATTTTATTTGCATAATATATCTGTGGGTAATTCTTCAACATTAACCCTTACATAGATTTTTGTTACAAAATTTCCCCCCCAACTCCCCACCCCTCCCCTGGATGGCAGGATATCCACTACATGTTAATTATGTTAAAATATTGGCAAATCGAATATATGTATACATATTTCCAAACATCATTGTTGTGCAAGAAAAATCTTATCTACACAAAAGACATATCAGATAAAGGAAACACAATGTAAGCAACCATCAATCAAGGAGTATGAGAATGTTATGTTATGGTCTACATTTCACATCCCTCTCTCTGGGTGTATATGGCTTTCTTCAGTGAACAATTGGAAGTGGTTTGAAACATTTCATTGTTGAAGAGAGCCATGTCCATCAGAATTGATCGTCATATAGTACTGCTGTTGCCGTGTATAATGATCTCCTGGTTCTGCTCATTTCACTCAGCATCAGTTCATGTAAGTCTCTCCAGGCCTCTCTGAAATCGTCCTGCTGGTCATTTCTTACAGAACAATAATATTCCATAATATTCATATACCATAATTTATTCAGCCATTCTCCAACTGAAGGGCATCTATTCAATTTCCAGTTTCTAGCCACCACAAAAAGGGCTGCCACAAACATTCTTGCACATGTGGGGCCTTTTCCTTCCTTTATGATTTCTTTGGGATATAAGCCCAATAGAAATGCTGCTGGGTCAAAGGGTATGCACAGTTTGATAACTTTTTGAGCATAGCTCCAAATTATTCTCCAGAATGGCTGTATCCGTTCACAGCTCCACCAACAATGCATCAGTGTCCCAGCCTTCCCATATCCCCTCCAACATTCATCATTAACTTTTCCTGTCATTTTAGCCAATCTGACAGGTGTGAAGTGGTATCTCAGGGTTGTCTTGATTTGCATTTCTCTGATCAATAGTGATTTGGAGCACCTTTTCATATGACTATAAACAGTTTTAATTTCATCCTCTGAAAATTGTCTGTTCATATCCTTTGACCATTTATTGATTGGAGAATGGCTTGAATTTTTATAAATATGAGACAATTCTCTATATATTTTAGAGATGAGACCTTTATCAGAACCCTTAAATGTAAAGATGATTTCCCAATTTATTGCTTCCCTCCTAATCTTGAGTGCATTGGTTTTGTTTGTACAAAAACTTTTTAACTTAATATAGTCAAAGTTATCTATCTGGTTTTCAATTAAGAGTTCCAGTTCTTCTTTGGACATAAATTTATTCCATCTCCATAGGTCTGAGAGGTAAACTATATTACGTTCTTCTAATTTACTTATAGTATCACTCTTTATATCCAGATCATGAACCCATTTAAATCTTATCTTGGTATGTGCTGTTAGATGTCCTCCCATTATATCTAAAGATAAATTAAGGTCCTCCTGACTCTGGGGCCAATGTCTATCCACTGAGCCATCTAGCTGCCCCCCTATATTAAGCTCTTGATGACACAATATCTTAGCAGAAATTCAAACATATGGGAAAGTGTCCAAAAGATGGGACCAATTTGATAAGGGGCTTCAAGGCCATATTCAGTTACAGGAATTAGGAGTGTTTAGACTGAAGAAGAGAAAACTCAGGGGAGAAATAAAGTTGTCTGGACATTTGAAGAGCTGTCACATGGATGAGAGTTTAAATTCATGATGCTTTCCTCTGTCTTAATCAATTCAAAGCCAGTGCTCCAATTAACATACTGATTCAGTAAAGCTGATATTTGTTTTTGAAGGATGGGTGTTTCCTCCTTTAGAAAACCTTTCCTGGGGCAGCTAGAACAGCTGTGTGACCCTGGGCAAGTCACTTAACCCCAATTGCCTCAGCAAAAAAAAAAAAAAAAAAATTAAAAAAAAGAAAACCTTTCCTGATTCCCCAATTGCTGTGAATTTATTTTGTGCAAAACTTGTGTACACTTAAGTGTGTATGTATGACATCCCTTCCCTCCTCCCTCCAAATAAGGTAAGCTTTTTGAGGGTAGAGATGGTCTCTTTATTTCTTTGTATCCTAATGGCTGGGAGGTGTTTAATGAGGTTATTTGCTGGTTGAATTATTGAAAGGGCAAACAAGCTAACTTGCCATGTTGAGGAAACAACCATGATTCACCTACCTCAAAGACAAAGACAGTTCATCTTTGCTTTTCCATCACAAGGCTTTGCATATACCAAGTGGGTGTTGAATTAATTTTTACCTAATTTAATTGAAATATTTCTTTCTGGTGAAATCAGTTTACAAGAATTAATGGCAAAAATCCCTCAAAATCAGGACTCCTTTTTTGATGACCCTTTTTTCCTTATTCATGAGTCTTCCTGTAATCCATGGTATCATAAAGAGAATAGCTGGAATCATGGAGCTTAGAATGGAGATCTTTGGAGATCAGTTATTGGAATTCTTAATTTTTAGTAATGGGGATTTAATGTCCATTCCCTGGGTCCATTGCTGGAATAAGATATATTAAGACATTGATATACAAACAAAGGTGTTAAAAGTACAGTAACTTCTCTATGAAGGATCAACAGGTCATTTGAATGAATTAAAGGGAACATCTTCATTGGCTGAATCAATTGAACACACCCCTAGTAAGCTAAACCACAGGGTGGAGAGGAGACTCTGCAAAGTTAGAGGTATTTTGTGGAGCACTCATCTCAATAGAAATGAAGAGAATTTATCATTTTTTCCTCTACCTCTGCCATGGTATTTAGCAACCCAGAGGGAGTCATTCTACCTTATGCAAATGAGAAAAAGGAGGTATTTTTTTCTCTTCCCATTCCGTTTTCTCCTAAGGTCTATCATATCTAATTTTTCTAAAATCCTATTCATATTCTTAACTTTTATTTATTTTATGTTTAGATTGAGAGGGAAAAGTTGAGGACATCCACTGGTACAGTGTTACTATTTCCTCCAATAACTCATTTAATTTTTTCTTTAAGAATTTGGATACTATGCTGTTTGGAACATAAATTTAGTATTGATATTACTTAATTATCTTTGGTATCTTTTAATAGGATATAGTGTCCCTGTTTATCTCTTGATTAGGTCTAATTTTGCTTTTCCTTTATATTAGCTCATGATTACTACTCTTAACTGTTTTTACACCAAAATATAATAGATTCTGCCCTAACCCTGAATTTAACTCTGTGTGTCTCTGTTGCAAGTGTGTTTCTCGTAAACAACATATTATTTGATTCTAGTTTAAAATCCATTTTACTATCCACTTTTGTGGATGAATTCATCCCATTTATAGACACCATTATGGTTACTAGCTGTGTATTTTCCTCTATCCTATTTTTCTTCTATTTATTTTCCTCTCTCTTTTTTTTTACCATGTCCCTATTCAAAAGTCTGTTTTGCTTGATCACTGCCTCCTTTAATCTTCTCTCCCTTTTATCACTCCACCCTTTCTCTTATTCCTTTCTCCTACTTCCCGATGGGTAAATGATTTGAGAAAGAGAAAGAGAGAGAGAGAGAGAGAGAGAGAGAGAGAGAGAGAGAGAGTATTCTTCCCTCTTTGAACCAATTCAGGTGAGAGTGAAATTTAAGAATTGCCTGTCCCACTCCAATATTTTCCCTTTACTGTAAAAGCTGTTTTTTGCATGTCTCTTTTATGTAGGATAATTTCCCCTCATTCTTCCTCTCCCTTGCCCCTTCTCCCAGTGTATCCTTTTCTCCACTCATCCATCTTTTTAGGTCATCCCCAAATAACTAACTCATATCCTTGACTTATGCCTATTGTAGACTCTTTCCAATTGCTCTAACAATGATAAAGTTCTTAGGTGTTACATGCATTATTTTCTCAAACAGAAACGTAAACAGTTTAATTGAATCCTTTATGATTTGTCTTTAATGTTTACCTCTTTATGGTTCTCTTGAATCTTATATTTGACAGTCAAATTTTCTATTCATGTTTGGTTTTTTCTTCAGGAATTTATGAAAATCCTCTATTCCATTAAATATCCATTTTGCCCCAGAAGAATTACACTCCATTTTGTTGGATAGGTTACTATTGGTTGTAATTCTAACTCCTTTTCCTTCTGTGTAATACCATATTCTAAGTTCTCTGCCTCTTTAATATTGAAGTGACTAAATCTTGTGTGATACTGAATGTTATTCTACATTATTTGATTGATTTCTTTATGGATGCTTAAAGTACTTTTTTACAAAATTTTTCCTGGCAGTTCTGAAATTTAACTATAAAATTTCTAGATTTCAATTTTGGTATTTTTTTTCAGGAGGTGATTAATGGATTATTTCAATTTCTATATTATCTTTTAGGTCTCAGATATTGGAGTAATGTTCCTTTATAATTTCTTGAAATGTGTTGTGTAAGCTTTTTTTTATCCTGGCTTTCAGGCAGTCTAATAATTTTCTTAATTATCTCTTTTTGACATATTTTCCAGGCCAATAATTTTTCTGATTTAATTTTTCATATTTCTTCTAATTTTTTTTTTCATTCTATTGACTTTGTTTTATTGTTTCTTGTCTGATGGAATTGTTAGCTTTCACTTGCTCAATTATAATTTTTAAGCAATTATTTTCCTTAGTAAGGTTTTATTCCTCTTTTACCATTTGTCCAATTCTTTTTTAAGGTGTTATTTCAGTTTTTTCTGTGCTTTAAAAAAGGCTCTTAATCACCTTCATGGTTTTCTTTCATCACTATCATTTCTTTTCCTGATTTTTCCTCTACCACTCTTATTTGATTTTTAAAATTTGTTAGATATGTTCAATTTAATAGTTTTTTTCTTGAGGCTTTGTTAGCAGATATTTTGATATTGTTGTCTTCTGAATTGGTGTCTTGATCTTTACGGTTAGTTACCATGATAGTTTTTATGGTCAAATTTGTTGTTGTTGCTTGCTTGCTTGCTTACTTGTTTTTATCACCTATTTCTTGATTTGAACTTTATTTTAAAGTTGAGCTCTTCACCTATGGGTGTTTGGGGATACATTGTCCCAAGCTTCAGGATTTTTCACACTGCTGTTTTCAGAATAAGTTCTATTGGGTTTGATATCTTTGTTGCTTCCAAGATGATATGATCTGGAGAGAGGTATAGCCACTGTTCCCTTGCAAGTGAAAGCAGTACTATTCCTCAGGACCTCTGCTCTCTTGGGATTGTAAGCACTTTCCTTTGTCTTGCTAAGGTGACTCAGAAATAGGGTTGTCAAACAGTATCCTGTCTTGTGCCCATTGCTAGCTTTCTCTCTTTTTATCCCACTCTTATTAACTTTTGGTCTTTTTCTCACTAGTTGTCTAATCCTTTTATTGTCTCTTCACTGAGTGTTTATGAAGCTGTTGCTGTTACCATCTTCAAGACCCATAATTGGTGTTTCCACCATGTGGACTCTTGGTCAACCCCCCACTCTGGGATCAGATCACAGACCTCTTTTGTAACGCCGAAGCTGTTTTGGGCTAAAAAAATATACTTCATCCAGATCTTTTCTTGGTTCTGTCATTCCAAAATTGGATTTAAGGATCTGTTTTAAATTAATTTGGATTAGAATGGGAGAGGGGGAATTCAGCTGTAATGTTTCCTTTGCTCCATCAGTTTGTCTCTGCACCTGGAAATGACCAACAATGCTTCTTCTTTTTTTTTTTTTAATGAATTTTTTTAAACACTTAAATACCAAGAAAAAGTAGAAATAGAAAAAATGACAAAGGAAAAAAAGTCACCATGTGCATAGCAGAACATATGAAAGGATTCAAAATAGGTAACAATAAATCTCCATTTCCAGAAAGCATATATAATAATAGAAGACATCATATTCAGAATTGTTCATCTTTGCTTCTTTATGGTTTTTCTTTTGTTCTCTGTTGCACTTTTTATTTTATTCTTTTTTCCCCTTTTCTTCCCCCTTATGACTCACAAGAAAGCTACAGTTAAGCATGGATATATATTTATATTATATACACACATATCCATATCCATACATCTAATACAATGTTAATATGACTGACAAGTAATGTAGATTTCTCTGAGCCATTTGCTTCTGTACTCACCAGGTATGGGCTGATTTCTTCTCCAGGGGCTGTGTCTTTGCACTACAAGTGGATCTGGTATTCCTTATTAGCAGAAGTATCCCTCAATCTTAGCAGAAGTCTTCCTCAGTCTTCTTGAACTGACTCCCAACTCCCACACTGGGAAGGGAAAGTTCCTGTGGCTGGAGCAAAAGGCTACCTCCCAACCCAACTAATCCCAAAGCTAAAGGAATTATTTGAGCTTTTATTTGAATTTTTGTTTTGTTCGTATGGCATTGGAGAGACCATACAGAGTTTTCAGATGGATTTTTTGGTGATTATTCAATGTAAGTTCTTGAGAAGATAATGCTTTATTTTCTTTAGGAGTCCTGAAATATTTCTGGATAGAGGCAAATGTGGTATTTGTACCCCACTCAATTTATTGAGAACAGGTAGTAGGGTACAACTTCAAGTAAGCACATTTTTCAATATGTATTAATATTTTGTTTTTCATAATTACATGTAAAACCAATTTTAACATTCTTTTTTTTTTAATTTTGAGTTCCAAAGTTTCTTTCTCCCTCACTGCCTTTCCATTTTGCTGAGAAGGCAAGCAATTTGATGTAGGTTATATATGTGCAGTCATGCAACAATTCATTAATGTCTCCATTGTCCCAGATCCCCTGTAATATTTGTCATTTTTCTCTTCTATCATATTAGTGAATCTGATAGGTATGAGGTATTTCTTCAGATTTATTTTATTGCATTTCTCTAATCTAGGGTGAGTGAGAGCTTTTTTTCCATATGATTTTAGATAGTTTTGATTACTTTATCTCAAAACTACCTGCTCATATGCCTTGACTATTTATCAATTGGAGAATAACCTTTATTTACACAAATTGAACTCATTTCTATCCATATTTGAGAAATAAAACCTTTATCAGGAAATTTTACATTTTTCCAGCCTATTCCCCCTTTTATCTTTCTCTTTCTCTATTTTCATTCTATCGATCCTCAAAAGTGTATTGCTTCTAACTACAACTTCCCCAATCTACCCTCTCTTCTCTCAGTCCTTTCCATTCTTTTATACATTCCCCCTACTACTTTCTTGTAGAGTAAAATAGGTTTTATACCCAATTGACTGTGTTTGCTATTCAACAAACACTTAATTACTTACTATGTGCCAGACAGTTTCAACTCCATCCTTGAACCATGAAGTATAACTCTTCGTGGGGAAGAGGCAGGACAGACTGTCTTAGGTTCTTGCAGGGAGAAGTTACCCTGATGAGAAGGCAACCTATTTTCAACTTGCCCCTCCATGAAATTCTTCATCTAGCTAATCAGAATTAGTGTCTCTTCAATTGTATATCATTTCTCTATGTCAAGGTCATGAAGATTGTTGGAGGATCACTGCCTGAACATTTTTCTATTGTTAATTTATAAGAATTGGCTCTTTTCAGGGCTTTCATGTGTTATCTTTGTGCATTCAACTTTAAATTTCTTACATCTAGTGTATAATTTTTCTTTTTTAAGCTTAGAAATTTAACACCTTATGGGGAAAAAAGAATATTTTACAATATTGTTCTTCACATAAGCCATAACCTACTAACATGCAATTAGAAATTTTGTGTTTGTTGAAGATTACATATATAATAAAAAAGAAAAAACAATGTGTTCTTACTTCTAATTCTTGCTTTTTTTCTTTTGCTTTGAATCACTTTAGAATGATGAATTCATTTTTTAAGCCTGATAATGCTTGAGGTTCTGAAGAAACAGTCATTCCCAGATTCACTGAGAGTGTCTCCATGGTTCCAAACTGCTCTCTTTTAACAGCAGTGTGAGCATACTTTATTTTCATGATGTACAATGTGATAGACATGAATGACAATTGATAAGAATTTTGACATTGAATAGAAATCCATAGAACCTAGATGTTAATTAACTTTCATTTGCTTCTGTTTCCTACCTTAAAAATATAGAGATAATATTAGAATTTACTTCTCAGAGTTATTGGGAGGATTTAATGAGATAATATTTCTAAAGTATTTTGCAAGTCTTAAAATGTGACATAAATGCATGTTGTTGTTGTTAAATTCTCTAGGTAGAAAACTGCTAAACCTTTTTTTTCCAACTCAGTTTATCAGTTAAGAAGAAATCTATACATCTTAACTACTGAAAATATACTTAGCAAGAAAATGTATTTTTATTTAGTCTATAGCTATGAAAGTAGTTCTTGTTGTTATTGATGTCAATCTGAATATTTTCTGACTGTAGTTTTTAATTAAACATAATCTGTTCTATTCAAGCTTTGAAAAGAAGATAGAGGGAGAAAATTAGGTTTCTTTTAGTAAATTGTAAGTTTCAATAGGCAATTATCGCAATATATATTTTGTAAAGCTATTTTAAATTATATCAAAGTAACTTTTTTCAGATATGGATAACTTAATTAAAGATGTACACATAAAAATTCTATATTTATTTCTGGATTTTATCATGGCATATGCATCATTGTAACACATGACCACTTAGCTCCTTTATCAACTTTCTAAGAAACGTTTATAGTGTTTAATAATTTATAACTGGTAAAAAAAAAAAAAAGGTACATGCATCTTGAAACTCACTGATCTAGAATTCCCTATAAGACTGCAGCAAAAATCCATTTCAGGTTGCTGCATTAGAGAGGAAAACTATGGGATTTCATTTTTTATCTCCTGGTTAGAAAGAATGAGGATCACATTTCATCTTCCTCCACAAAAAGGGAAGAGATTTTTTTTTTATTCCTCCCATATGCTCCTTGTTTTATCTAAAAAGCAACTTAACACCATGTCTCCTCTAGTTTTCTATCCAGAATAAAAAAATAATTTAGAGGAAATAGAGTCTTCTGATTGTTTTAAGTATGTATACTCCTTTTCAACCATCAAAAGAGGATTCTTTAAATTTTTATGGGTTTAGTTTTATATTTGACCTCTCTGGACTTTACCACAAGCCAAATGACTTTGCTTCATTAAAAAGGTATTGATAGATTTGATTTTTATACCTTTGGCAGTACATATTTCTTAATGTGTAAAATTTCCTTCTCTAATTAGTCAGTCATCTCATAAGATAAAGATAAAAAATGAGAAAACACTGCAAAGAAGGCCACTAGCACATCTAACAAGTCTGGCTATGTATATAACACTACTGTACCATAACTGTCACATGAATTTCTTCAGTTTTTCTTTGAATAGAAAAATATTATACTGTTTAGTTATTGCTTGCTACTGTGATTCTTTCTTTTCATCATTGGTGATTTTGGGGATATTGTTTTCCTAGTTTAGATGACTTCACTGTGAATCCCTTACTTTAAGCCTTCTTATATTTCTCTGAACTTTCTATAGTCATTATTTCTTTTGGCATAATGGATAATCCATTGCAGTCCTGTATCACCATTTCCAATTATTGGATGTGTGCTTAATTTCTTATTGTTTCCTGGGGTAAGAGGAAAGAGGTTGATTCCAACACTGAATATTTTATGGAATGTTAAGTTTATTCTATTTCTTCACTTATTCTATTTATTTATTTGTTTATCTATCTAAGGTCATCTAGGTGGTCCAGTGCATAGAGTCATGGACCTTGAATTAAGAAGATCTGAGTTCAAATCCAGCTTCAGACACTTACTAGCTGTATGACCCTGGTCAAATTACTTAACTCTGTCTATCTCTCTTACCTCATCTGTCAAATAAACTGAAGAAGAAAATGAAAAACCACTCCAGTATCTTTTCCAAGAAAATCTCAAATGGTATCACAAAGAGGCAGACATGAATATCTATCTATGTATTTATCTATGTATCTATGTATCTCTCTATCTCTCTATCATCTCCTTTGTATTATAGGTGTGTAGTTTAAACAGTGGGATCTTTGGACATGAACATTTTATTATATTTCTTCAAATTGGAAAATTACTTTCCATAATCTTTTGGTTAATTTATAGCTGTATCAGTGGGATATTAAGATGACTTTCTTCCTTTGATCCTTCCAACTTTTGATTATTTTTGTCTTTTGTCATTTTTACCAGTTTACTAATTGTGAAGCAAAATCTGAATTTTTTCCCCTGAGGCAATTGGAGTTAAGTGGCTTGCCCAGGGTCATACAGCTAGGAAGTGTTAAGTGTCTGAGATCACATCTGAACTCAGGTCCTCTTGACTTCAGGGCTGGTGCTCTAACCACTGAGCAACCTAGCTGCCCCCCCCCCCCTTTTTTTTTAATTCTTAACTTGAGTGGGAAAAGAAAATACAGTTACCATGTGCATGACAGAACATAGGAGAGGATTCAAAATACAAATAAATAAATTTCCATTTCAAGAAAGCCTTTATAATAAATAACACACATTATGTTCAGAACTGCCCATCTTTGTTTCCTTTTAGGTTTTCTTTTGTTCTCTGCTCTATACATTTTATTTTATTATTTTTCCCCTTTTCTCTCCCCACGTTCCACAAGAAGGCACATACACAAAATACACACAAAAGTATATATATATATACATATATACAAACATACATATACACATATGTAGATATCGAAATAATCATATACATATATACACATATACTTTCATATGTATTCATATGACTGTACTGTACTTTTTTGCTTCAGTTTCTGACTTTGAATAACATCTTCCT
Organism: Myrmecobius fasciatus; assembly: GCA_023553655.1. NCBI lineage: Eukaryota > Metazoa > Chordata > Mammalia > Dasyuromorphia > Myrmecobiidae > Myrmecobius > Myrmecobius fasciatus. The sequence continues at coordinate 86,908 of JAJPUD010006923.1, read as the reverse complement.
TCATAAGTCCGAGTCTTCCCATATTTTTCCAACTTCACCAACTTATCATTTCCTACACCACAACAATATTCCAATCTTATACTGTCTAATTTTTTAAATAGTCTAAAACAATATTGATTAATATAGCTGACATATAGTATAACTTCCCTGTTTTTCTCCTTTGATTAAATCTATTTTAGTTTGAACTTTGAGATCATGATTACTACCCCTTTTTAGCATAATAAATTCTATTAATGATCTTTATTTTATGTTTGTATGTATCTCTTATTTCCTGTTCCTTCTGACTCCTTTGCTTTACTTCAGCCTGCTACCTTGCTTTACATAAGGTATCCCTAGAAAACATTTCAATTTATAGTTCTCTGATAACTGAAGATTTGGGGCATTCTTTTGTCTGATTTTCAATACTTTGTAATCTTTTTGAGAACTGTTTATTCATATCTTTGGTCTACTTATCCATTAGGAAATGACTCTTGGTCTAACTCTTTTTTATTGTTACTTCTTTATCCTTCAATCTCAGATGCTTATCAAAGATATTAAATGTAATCCACATCTTTCTTTTCTTTCCAGTCTTTTCCTAGCTCCAGGATTTATTTGGAAGCCAAAAAAAAAAAAAAAAAAAAAAGCTTTTCAATTTCCTGTAATTGGAATTATCTACTTTATCTCACATGATCACCACCACCCTTCTTAGTGATAGCTGTTAATGGAACAAGATCATATACTGCCTCCTCCCCCAATTTTTTAAAATGGTGAGATCTCATCTCAAGATTGTGTTTTAAGCTTTTTGAGCATTTTGAGCTTATTCTAAAGGACATAAGAGTTTAGTTGAAATGTAATTTCTGTCAAACTGCTTTTGAATTTTCCTAGCAGTTTTTTTCCTCCCAAAGTATTTTTTTTAAGCATATGAAACACTATATGGAGTTCAATTGTTTCTGATTCTTTCCTATCTCATTTGTTCCATATATCTACTTTTCTATTTTTAACTAGTACCAACTAGTTTCCCTGATTATAGTCTTATAATAAATGTGAGGCCTGAAAGTGCAATTCCTCCTTTTCATTCCTACTCTTATTTTTCATTATTTCTCTTGAGATTCTAGATTCATTCCTCCAGATGAGTATTATATTTTGTCTGGCTCTGCAAAATGCTTTCTCAAGTTTGAATTGTTATCCAGTAAATGTATAAATTAATTTAAATGGTGTGATAGTTTTTCTTATATAGTCAAGGCTACAATACAGGAAATTAATAACTCTCCAATTACATCACTCTTTATGTCTTAAAGTAGTGTTTTGTGCTTTTACTTATGTAAGTCTGTAGTTGCCTTTGGGAGATTGACTCCCAGATGTTATATGCATTGTATAGTTATTTGCAAGAGATTCCCCTTGCTATCATTTCCTCCTGAATTTTGTTACTGCTATACAGAAATGCTATCAAAGGTGTGCATTCATTTTATGAATTGCTATTTTACTGGAAATATACATTTTCTCAATTACTTTCTTCTTAATTTTCTAGGGTTGCCTAAACTGAATGCTTATTAAAATTTTTCATTTATATAACCATTTTACTCAGACATTTTCCCCATCTACTGGTGTAATCAAATGATTTGGGATTTAATTTTAATTTTAATATAATTTATTATCATAATTTTTTTAGGTTACAATTCATTTTTCAAGGAAATTGAAACATCCTTGTAGTTTTTAGGATCAACTTGATCTTAAAACCCATATATGCAAAGATGTGCACTGTCAAAATACAAATGTATAATTTTATTAAATTGTGATTATTTTTATGTGCTTATCTAATATACATACTTGTCTGTAACCCTTTTTTCTAGGCTTTTAAAAATTGTTTTTCTGTCAATTAGTTATATTTTCCTAACCTTCTCTTTCTCTGTTTTCTTCTTTACTGGATAAGGCCTAAAGTTTTTTTAACAGGTTTTTTAACAGGAGTTTAGAAGAATGTTTTCTCTCTTAGTTTTTGAGGATAATCTATATAGAGAAGGGAAATTCTGTTCTTTAAATTTTGATAACATTTGCCTCTTTGGAGTATGGGTCCTTTTCCTTTGATACTTCCTGTACTGTATGTTATTTTTCTGAGATTGAAATATATAAGATTTAAATTTTATGCTCTTTTAATGTGGATATTTTTAATTTTTTAATTGTTAAAATTCCATTTCCTTTAAATGTTCAGTTTTGCTAAAACATAATTATAATTTAATGTTGATATAAGCATGGTTATTTTGAACTTACTGTAATATCCTCATTTATTTCCATTGATATTATTATTACTTTGTCTAATAAGATTTCAATTACTGTTTTGTGGATTCATGAGATGCATAGTAAATTTTGTTCTAATCTCTCATTTTTATTCTATGTATGTCTTTGCTTTTTAGGTGATTTTTTTATGAGGAACAGATTTTTTTTTTTAACGAGGCAATTGGGGGTTAAGCGACTTGCCTAGGGTCACACCACTAGGACATGTTAAGTGTCTAAGACCAGATTTGAACTCGGGTCCTCCTGACTTCAGGGCTGGTGCTCTAACCACTGCACCACCTTACTGCCCCATAGCATTTTCTTATCCATTCTGCCATTCTCTTATTTTACTTGATATTGTAGTCCATTTATCTTTAAAATTATGAGAGTTGTGGAAGTTGTGAGTTATGTTTTCCTTCACTTATGTCTTAGTATTTCTTATAAAAAAAAATTCCCATTCCTCTAAGTCAATTCTTTGTGCCTACAGCTAGGTTTGCTTAAAATATTTTGTTGTAATCACATTCTTTTAAGTTTCTTACACCACCTCCACCCTGCCCACTATTACTGTCAACTCTATCCCTAATTTGGATTTCCCTAATTTAAGAATATGACTTCATTTTCCTCCTGTCTATCTGATGATCCTTTCTGTCTCCTTTGGTGGACCCTCCGCTAGACCACATCCTCTAATCACAGATAACCCTCAGGTTTCTGTCTTTGGTCCTTTTTTTTTTTTCCTTTATACTACTTTACTTGGCAATTTCATCAGTTCCCATGGATTTGATCATCAGCATCTTTATGCTGATGCTTCTTAAATCTACCTTTCTTGCCAAAGTCTCACTCCAGACTTCCAATCTTGCATCTTCATCTATCTTTCAGACTGTAGTATTGGAGAAACTGAGGCAAGATAGAGATTAAAGAGGGTTTTTTTTTAATAGTTTAATAGTTTGGACTGGTGGCCAAACAGGATCCATGTTGACCTCCAGCCAGCAGAATCAGACTCTTGTCTCAAAGCATTCAACCACAAGCAAGGGATTTCAGAGGATCTTATAGGGTTCCAGCTATCAGGGAAACAAAGGCAAGGTGGGGGGGGTTAGGGGGAAGAGCACTGGGTGAATGGAAGTTCCAGGAAAGGACCATAAATTCAGTTCTGATAAGTTGGGGGTAAGGAAGGAAGGATCATAAATTCTGATGATAAGTTGGGAGTGAAGAAGCTGGGAGACACTAAGTCTGAGGCAGAAGATAGGAGGGCCATCTAGGTATTTGAGATAAGTCATTTGAAGTTATAGGACTCTTTGGAAGGCCAGTGGCCAGAGCTCTGCAGCCCTAATTATCTCAGTCCTAGTGGCTAGGAAAGGGGGGTTTGCCACCAGGGAAACTAAGGCAGGGAAACTGAGGCATAACAAGACTTTTTGAACTTCTTTCCTCCTTTCCTTTCCTTTCTTCCTTCCTTCCTTCCTTCCTTCCTTCCTTCCTTCCTTCCTTCCTTCCTTCCTTCCTTCCTTCCTTCCTTCCTTCCTTCATTCCTTTAAATCCCTTGCCCAATCACACAACTATTAAGTGTTTGAAGCTGTATTTGAACTAAGAAGATTAGTCTCCCTGACTTAGGACCTGTTACTTTATCCAGTGGGGCCACCTCACTTTTTTTTATGATGCTTCTATTATTTTCATTGTAATTTACATATTTTTAATAATATTTGTTTTTGTAAACATGTCCCAAATTTTTCTTTTTTGTTGGATTCTATTTTTTAGTTGATAATAAGGCTTAGCTTGGAAATAAATGCCAATTTAGGTTGCATCTTAAACGCCTTTGCTTTTCAGAATATTTTATGTCATTTCTTTATGAAATTTATAGTGGGTGTGAAATAATTTTCTGTTAATTGAGTTACCTGTCATTTATATTTCAAAATGTTCCTCTTGGAAATTTGTAAGAATTATTATTTATAATTGGAATTGTTAAATGTCAACACTGTATTTTTGTTTTCTTCTGGTTTTGCTTTTTTTTTCCCCTAAAGGTAATCTTTGGATTCGTTGAGTTGTTGCTTTGTCTTCTATATTCAGAAGAACTGGATACTCTTCTTGTACCCTATGCTACTGTGTACTTTTTAGATTATTTTTGATTGATTGTTTTATTTTTTAAAAATTTCTCATGTCCCAAGACATGAATTCTTCCAAGAGATTTATGATCTCTAATTTGTCCTTTCTAATGCTGTCTTAGAGATAAGACTTTGACTTTTATACAAATGATATATTCTTTAATATTATTTTCTTTTGTTTTCTTTCTGCCAGATTTTCCCCAACTCCATTATTCTTAATATTCCAAAGCTGTTTACTTGTTTGCTTCTTTGACAAAAGTACACTCTAGCAAATACATTTCTTAATTGATTAATCAAGTTTTTATATAATGATTTGAAAATTACAAATTCTGATCAACATTCATTCTTTAATTTAGTTTTTTTTTTTAATTTGTGCTTGGAATGAATAAATTCTGACATCTTCATTCTCAATTTTGCCTTTGATTTCAGGCACTCTTCTGAAATTGCTTGCTTGTATCATGCTCTTTTATTGAATCTTTTTCTTTGGTATTTCAACCATTCTCTCTCGTATTTGACCCCTCCCCTTCACTTTTTGACTTCTTAGCCTTTAATGGTAGCTATATAGCAGAGGCTAGACTGCAAAGCTGCTTCAAAGAGAATATTTAGCTTCCCTAGCCTTGATGTTTAAACTTGAGAGTCTCTCAGGTGACAGGCTTGACTTTATTTGGGTTTCAGGCCCTCTTCTTTCGGGGCCAGTGCAATCATTCAGATTTTCTCCTTGGCCCAATTCTTCCCTTTGCTCTTCTCTGCTTGGGTTCAAATCAGTAGCTGACTTTTTGAGAAAGATTGTGGGGATGGCTAGGAATATGGTCTCAATATTTTCTCAGTAACTCAAGATGTGCCCAGTAGAGATGCTCCTTCAGACAAGAAAACATTTTTTCCCCTATCATATGATAGACAACTACAATTTCTGTCATTTGTTGGCATTAAGGGGTGAGCACAGTCTGAGGTAAACAGATACACTTAAAGCAACTAGATCATGGATCCCAGGTCCAGAAATTTTTTTTCTGCTTGTGTCACCTTGCCAGAAGTATGGAGACTGGCTGGGATATATGTGCAGGGTGAATGATGGAGAACTTTAAGAATTAACATTCTCCCATGTTAAATCATAAAATTAATAACTTGTTAGGATTCTTTCTTTTTTATTTTATGAATTCAACTTTAATCCTTCTACCTTTGGTGCAGAATTTTTTACTCTGAGATGGAGTTGGAGATTAGTGGAGATGGGGAAAAGTGCCATATTGACCACATCATCAGGTAATCTCTCCATCTTTTCTCATTAATGTCCATGCTCAGATTTGTAGGTATCATTTGGGACTATAGCCTCCATTTCTTCATTTTTAACGTAACAGCAACTGGAAAGAAATTGACTAGCAAAATATTGCCTTTTATTCCTTTCACCATTGTTTTTGATTTTGTTGTTATAATTATTGGCAGTGTCTATTAGTAATGGAATAATTTTTGGTAACTGAATTTGTTCCTTTTTCTATTTGAAAGTCTTTTACCTGTCCCTGACAACATTTATTATTTATCTTTGAAACTGTTAATTTAACCATTGTTTCATGGAGGTGGAAGCACTTTGTTGCTTTTATTTTAGTGCTTTATTTTCTATATGTAGAAGCCCTGGACTATTTCCATGCACTGTGTATTGAATTATAATATTTGGGGATTGTCATTGTGGTTTGTTTGCTTTTGGTTTTTTATTTATGTTCTTCTGGAAGTCCAATGATCCTTAATATCTCTGTGCATCCTACCTTCAAAGTTATAATTAGAAATCCTTGTTAACTTTGTTTGGGTTAGGTTCATTTTTTCCTTATCTGTTAGTTGAGATTTTAAAAACTGGCTGAGAGTTCTAATATCTCACATTCTTATTTCCAACTCTTCTTTTCAGGATTTCACTTTTTAAAAACAACTCTGGAATTTTCTGGTTGTTGTTCCTTTTAAAACTTTCAAGGGTTTTATATTTCATCAGGCTTTAATTTATGTCCCATTCAATTTTAACATTTGTTAAAAGAGTTTTGTATTTCCTTAGAATCAATCTCTGGGTATGTATGTATATATTTGTGCATATAGTCATCAATATCCAGCCTTAGTCTCTCCCCTTAGCTGTCAGAGTTGCTTCATCTATTGCCCATTAGATATATTTTTTCTAATAACAATATTTTTATTAAAGCTTTTTATTTACAGAACATATGGGTGATTTTTCTACATTGACCTTAGCAAAAAAAATTTTTTTGTTCCAAATTTTCCCCTCCTTCCCCCCCTCCCCCAAACGACAGGTAGTCTAGTACATGTTAAATATGTTAAATTATATGACAAATCATATATATATAATATATACATGCATATCTATACAGTCATCTTACTGCACAAGAAAAATCAGATCTAGAA
>JAJPUD010006923.1:49966-69517 GCA_023553655.1 Myrmecobius fasciatus | reverse complement strand
ATTGTTTCAAGGAGTATTTTGCCTTCTGGGTCTAAAATATCAGGGCAGTTTTCTTTTATGATTTCCTGGAATATAGTGTCCAGGTTCCTTTTTTCATCATGGCTTTCAGGAAGCCCTATAATCCTTAGATTGTCTCTCCTAGATCTATTTTCCAGGTCAGTTGTTTTTCCTAGGAGATATTTCATGTTTTTCTCTATCTTTTCATTTTTTTGTTTTTGTTCAACTGATTCTTGAAGTCTTGATGAGTCATTCATTTCCAATTGTTCGATTCTAATTTTTAATGTCTTATTTTCTTCAGTTACTGTTTTTAGTTCCTTTTGCAATTGACCAATTACATTTTTTGTTCATTGCATTCTTTTTCCATTTTTTCTATTTTATTTTGCAGTGATCTCATTTCGTTTCCCCATGTTTCTTCTAACTCTCTTTTAAGATTTTTTATGCAATCTTCAAAGAAAGCCTTGTGACATGGAGACCAATTTATGTCTCTCTTTGGGGCTTTTTCTGGAGTTGCTTTACCTTCAGGGGCCTCAGGATTTGAGGTCTGTTCTTCTCTCTCTCCATAAAAGTTGTCTATGGTGAGAGCTCTTTTTGGTTTTTTATGCATTTTTTTAAAGGTGTGAGGTCTGTTTAGGGCAAAGGTGGGACAGCTGCTTTAATTTGCCCTGGGGCAGTTCTGCTGATTGAGTTATTTCAGGAACTGGGCAGTTCTGCTGATTGAATTATGTCAGGGGCTGGGCAGCTCCGCTGATTGAATTATTTCTGGTGCTGATCAGTCCTGTTGTTTGATTGATTGCTTTAAGGTGCTGTGTAATGGCAGCTAGTTACGATGCTCATCAGGGGTTCAGTGGTTCACAATCTATCCCCCTCAAAAGGCAGACCCTCCAAACCACCTGCCCACAATCAGGACAAATTGTTCCACGAGGCCCACAGAAGACTCCCAGGTGTGTGAAAAGCACAACGCTCCCACTCCTGTTCTGACTCCTGTTCCAGCTCCCTGCTCCAGCTCCCTGCCCCGGTCTCCCTGTGCTGCAGTCTGGGTTCAGTAGGCCACCCCCTGCCCCATTAAAACAGACCTGTTTTGAGGTTCTTCCAGAGTATCTTCTTCTAGAATCGTGTTGTTCTCCAGATATTGTGGATTTTTTTTGCTTCAGAATCAGTCTAGAGGCTTCATATTTTGTTGGTTTGAGGGGAGGTTAGAGGAGGTTACAGAGAATCCTGTCTGATCTCCGCCACCATGGCTCCACCCCCGGAAGGAAGTCCTGGAGGAAATTTCCAAGGTGGGGAAACTAATGTCAAGAAAGGAGACATTCCTCTGATATACTCAAAATTCTGAAACACCTTTTGAAGAGTCCTTTGAATAATACCATGAAACACTTCCTGGAGCTTCAGAACTTACAAAAGGATGGAATGAAATAATTTTCCAGCCAGAGACAATTTAGAAGGTCAGCAAAAAAGGTTTGTTGCCCCTAGGTGAAAGTGGCATATAGTCCAGCCCAGACCAAGCCCCAGAAAACCAGGAGCAGGTTTTGGGATTTACTGAATCAACAGCCCAAACAACTGCTTCCAGATCCCCTCAGTAAGGTGTTGAACAATTGGTCAGAAGGAGATTACAGGGTCTCTTTGCTACCAATGTGCAGAACTCTATTGCTTTGGATATAGGTTGCAGTTTTCTGTGACAATTTCAGGATGAGGAGGAACACTAGCTACATCAGAGCTTACTGTAGCTTCAATGAAGTGGGGACCTTCATCACAGTAGTAGGGAAGAAAAGAGTGATTGTGGTCATTCACAACAAGAGCACAAACCAGAAAAATGGAAAACACAACCCCCCTTAAATCATACCACCTTGGATGAGCTGAAAATTTACAGGTCCCTAGAAGTATCTCTGAAAACAGTTGCACAAAACCCTGAAGATTGGGACAGTGCACCCTCCATCCTGGAAGCAGGTCCCTACTTTAACAAAGAGTTAAAGTCAGGTAACAGGTGAGAAAATGAGGAAACAACAGGAAAAAAAATGCAGACTCTTGAAAGTTATTATAGGAAGATCAAAACACAAACCCAAAAGAAAATAACAAAGTCAAAGTTCCTATATCTAAAGCCTCCAAGAAAAAAATATGAATTGGCATCAAGCTATGGAAGAGCTTTAAAATAATTTCAAAAATCAAGTATGAAACATAGAGGAAAAATTGGTAAGAGAAAGCGGTGATACCAAAAAAATCATGAAAAGTGAATCAACAAGTCAGTAAAAGATTCTAAAAAATACTGAATAACACTTTAAAAAACAATTTATGCCAAATAGTAAAGGATGTATAAAAAAACCAATGATAAGAGTATCTTAAGATAAGATGGCTAAATGCAAAGAGAAGCACAAAAATTCACTAAAGAAGGCTGCTAGGTGGCACAGTGGATAGAGTACTAGCCCTGAAGTCAGGAGGATCTGAGTTCAAATATGACCTCAGACACTTAATATGTCCTAGCTATGTACCCCTGGGCAAGTCACTTAACCCCAATTGCCTCAGCCAAAAAAAAAAATTCCCTAAAGGAAAAACTCCTTAATAAGTAGAAAAGGCCAAATGCAAAAGGATGTAGAATGGAATGAATTATCTCACATAAAAGAGGCAAGAAAAAGCTTTTGCAGGGGAGAGGAAGAGGAAGGAGTTAAAGGGGAGTAAGTGAATCTTACTCTCATCAGAACCGGTTCAAAGAGAAAATAATATACTCATTTGGGTATATAAATCTATCTTATTCTACAGGAAAGTAGGAGGGGAAGGTGACAAGAAAGGGGCTAATAGATGGGAAGGAAGATTGGGAAAGGGGGTGGTCAGTAGCAAAACACTTTTGGGGAGGGACAGTGAAATGAGAGAGAATAAAATAAATGGTGCAGGGAAAGAATAAGAGGGAGGGAGATACAATATTAAATGTAAAAAAATAAAGCAAGTTTCTCTGATAAAGACCTTACTTTTCATAGAATTGAGTCAAATTTGTAAAAATAAGAGCAAATCTCCAACTGATAAATTATTAAAAGATATGAATAGTTTTCAGATAAAGTAATCAAAGCTATTTATAGTTGTATAAAAATGTTCTAACTCATCATTAATTAGAGCAATGCAAATAAATTAATTCTGAGGAAGTACCTCATACCTTAGATTGGCCAATAGGACAGAAAAGAAAAATGAGAAATATTGGAGGGAATGTGGAAAAAATTGAATTATTAATACTTTGTTAGTGGAGTTGTGAATGAAATCAACCATTCGGTAAAGCAATTTGGAACTATGCCAAAAGGAATTAGAACCATGCATATTCTTTGAACTAGCAGGCCACTACTAGTTCTGTATCCAAAAAAGAGATTTTTAAAAAACAAAGGAAAACAGGACCTATTTGTACAAAAATATTTATAGCAGCTCTTTTCTAGTGGTAGGGACATGGAAATTAGGAGAGATGCCTCTTAATTAGGGATGACCAAAGAAATTATCTTATGTGATTGTGTTTGAATAGTATTGTGCTATAGAAATGAGTAGGATGCTTTCAGAAAAACCTTTAAAGACTTCTGTGAGCTGATGCAAAGTGAAAATGTATTTTGTGCAAAGTAATAGCATTGTAAAATCAGCTGTGAATGATTTAACTATTCTCAGTAATATGATGATCAAGACAGCTCTGCAATACTTACAATGAAAAATGTTATCTATCTCCAGAGAAAATACTGATAATGAATATCTGAATATAGATTGAAGTATGCTTTTTTAAAACTATTTTTCTTGATTTTTTATGTATGTTTTCTTTTGCAACATGACTAGCATGGAAATGTTTTGCATGACTACCTATGTGTTAAGCTATATGAAATTGCTTGCCTTCTCAATGGGAGATGGGGGTAGGAAAAAAAGAAGTGAGAGTTTAGAGTTCAAAGCTATAAATTGTCTTTATATGTGACTGGGGGAAATAAATGTTAAATTTTTTAAAATATCTCTCTACTCAGAAATAGACTTTTAATCCCGTCCACTTTCCATACTAAACATAGACCCTGAAATTCTAATTTTACTGATTCAATCTTTGTTTTGCACTTCCCCCATAGGGAATGTGGTTTTAGATTCATTTTTGAGTCCTCACCTCTCACACTTCTTTATTCATTTATTCTTTATTCATTGAATTCCCATATGGAGCTTAGTTTAAAGAAATTATATTTCCTCTCACTAAACTTTCTTCACTGTGGTTTACTTCTTAAATGAGAATCTTGCATTAATTCCAAGTACTTTATTCTCTCAAATATACTCATGTAATGTGAAATATTAAAGAGACAACTAAATTTTTTCCTAACATGATATAAGCATTGTCATCATTTCTTAGACTTTAAAGACTTGCTTTTCTGATGTTCAACTGAGTTGATTTTCATGCAAAATTTTAAAAAAGAATCACATTCAGCTCTAGTTTTCTTTGAAGGAAATATTTAAAATCTTTAGTAAAGAATAATAAACATCTTTTCTTATTATAGAATGTGCTCAGTTTTTTAAGATTGTAATTTTGGAACATAGAATCTGAGTTTGGGACATAACACATTCTATTATTTCCTTTCATTTCCATATTTGTCTATCTTCCATGTCTACATATATAGTCAGTATTTCTCATCTTCATTGAATAATTCTGAATGATTCAATTTAGTATCTTGTATATGTAGATTTCTTTTTCCTAAGTAAATATAACTCTTGCTTTTAAAAGTTAGAGCACTGGAAATTATTGCCTATATTTCTGAGTGACTTAAATACAAGATTACTTCGTGATGAAACCTATATATTTTATCAAATTTGTGTTTTTTCCTTTGTTTGTAATACTTTATGACATTTTTTCTTGCATGAGTTCCTGGAATATAAGATTAAGATAATGAGGCTTTTAAAACATTTTGGGGGATAGTCCTTGTTCTTTAGCTCCAATAATTTAATATACACAAATCTTAAGTATTCTTTCTGTTGTAGTTCCCCCTATAATTTTGTGTTTTTCCTTGAAAGTTCTATTCTCATTTAAGATTTTTTACATATTTCAGCTAGCTGAGTCTCATGTATCCTTTGTTTTAATACTATTATGACTCTCATAGATGTCATTTGTTAAGTATCCATACTGATTTTCTTAACAATGAAATAAATCTTAACAGTTTTTTTCTCTTTTGAAAATCTAGTTGTTTTGCAATAGTATTCTTTTCTTTTGAAAGCATCACCTTACTTTCTTTTATTTTATGGTATTTGTGCATTTTTTTTTATCCTTTGAGGGCACTAGATTTGCTTTTCTCTCTCATTTCTATTTATTTTGTTTTGCCAAGTTTTTTCCTGTGATGTTTCCCTTTTCTCCTTATTTTATTGATTATTATTGTTTTAGAAAGCACCTTAGCCAGAACATAGTTGACTTTATAGCCAAGTGTAGAGAGATGTTGACCAAGGGCACTGTCAATTTAGAAGAAATGAATGTTGTAAATTCTTTTGGAAATTGGGTAATGGACAGTGATGAGCAATATCATTATGCAAATCAGAATGGGGGAAAGATTCATTTACCAAAAATTTATCATTTAAGACTTAATTAAATCAGTTCATCTCCAAAACATTCAAATATGAAATTACAAGGATGACAGTAAATTCTTATTGGGGGGGGAGGTGGAAAAACAACTGTCAATATTTCCATAATACAATATTTTCTTAGTCAATGAAAGTGGAATGCCAATATTTGGATTCCAATAGCATAGACCAAAAAGCAATAATAGGAAGAACAGCTTGCTTAGAATGATATACATAGAGTACAGCAATAATGTAAGAGAGAATACCTTGATGGCATGGTTTATCAAAAATGCATTCATATATGCATAAGTGCATATTTTAAAGGCAGTTTTTTAATATCGCTCACATATTGTGTACCTATATCTACATAGGAAAGACATTGAGAAACAATATTCTCTATAGTTTATCAATATATTTTGTATGTATGTATACACACACACACATATATATGTACATATATATATATATATAATCGTATATGCATGTGCTCAGCCATGTCCAAGTCTTCATGACTCCATTTGGGGTTTTCTTGGCAAAGATACTGAAATGGTTTGTCAATTCCTTCTTCAGCTCATTTTAAAAATGAGGGACTTAGGCAAACAGGTTTAAGTGACTTGCCCATGGTCACACAGCTAGTAAGTGTCTGAGAACAGATTTGCTTTTAGGAACATGAGTCTTCTTGATTCTAGGTCAGTTTTCCTGTATTTCTATTGCCCATATTCTTAATATGCAGGTGATTTGATAAATCATTGAGCTGATTCAACATAACGTGTATCTTGCTCAGACACTGCAAAGTGAAAGTGACCCCAATCAGCTCTGAGTTGAATTTGGGGACAAGAGGAAGCTAGATTGTCTTTGGCAAATTAGTTTATTTAATGACCTTAAGATTTGCTCTGAAACAAAGGGTCATCTTTAAACAATAATTTTTTTTTCTGGTCTCACTATATGGCTTAGTGATAAAATACTACTGTCTTATAATTCTTATAATCTAATGTTTCTCAAAGGGCAAAAGGGAAAAAATGATAAGTGTGACCATGGGGCCATGTGTCCATGCCCCATGATAAATGGACAAAAGTCCAGGAGACAAAGTGTAATATATGTAGTCGGAAAAATATGTAATTTTTTTGAAATAGAATATGTAATATTTTTGAAATAAAATAATAAATGGGAACCTTTCCCATGGCAGGGGTGAGGAATAGCCATCAGAGTGTGACTCTCAAAAGCCAATATAATGTCAAGAGATTTTTTTAAGAAGGACACAGCGTTTGGAAACTCCTGTGTAAGTTGTTTAAGAATGGTGGTCTAATCAGATGGGAAGGCCTGGGTAACAGGCATACCAAGCTGATCTTACCGCTCTAGTCTAAGACTCGAACAAAATGGGAAACCCTTACCTTGTCTAGCAGGTAATAAAAAGAAGTCTACTTTGCCATAGCAGAAGAATATTCACAGTTACAAAGGGATTCTCATTGAAGGTACATTTGGTTCCAGCAGAGGTCTGAATCTGAGCTGAAGTTTTCTATGTATTTGTTCATGCTATTGATCTTTGGGTCAAAACCAAGGGGAAGAATCCTAATACCACCATCCCATCTCTGCCCAGGCTCTATCCTCCTTTACTTGGTTCTTAGTTGACAAGAAAGAGATATATGGCCCAAAATGTATTCTCCCAAAGCCCATTATATATGAAAGACCATTTTAATACCTTTTAGAGAAAAACCTAATTCCACTTACCTGGGCCAGGCCCTAAAGATATTGCTTCTTATTGGTTTATTGGTTGCCCTCATGTGGGTTAGTCCATCTTCTAAGGTGGCTGTACTGAAATATGTGCATTCTGCAGTTTCCTGGAGCCACAGGTGAGAAGTGGGGGACAGATGGACATCAAAGGTGGATGAGTAGCCCTGAAAAGAGCTCAGTTAGCCCACACCCTTAAGGTTCTTGTTGTCCCTGAGCACTTCATACATCTACTGCCACCAGTATATTTGCATCAGGAATTGAATCCCATAAGATTATGAATTCACAGTATGTGAGAGACTCTTAACATACATATTTGATTAGGTGAAGATCAACTGGATTTTATTGTGTGTCTTTACTCATCATCTTGCTAGAAGTCTCTAATTGCATGTGGAAGTAATAAAAAGGTCTCTTTAGATCTACTAACTCATAGTATAACAGAACTTCTTTATGACCTGGAACCAGGTTTAGGGAACAACAAATCTCTTCTCAAACCTTGACAAGCTCAGGTTGTAGGAGCATGGATTTAGATCTTGAATGACCCTTGGAGAGTATCTTATCCAAATCTTTTATTTTGCAGTTGAGGCTCAGAGATGTTAAGTGACTTAAGTGAAGTTACATAGATAATAAATGACAGAGGCAGGTTTTTAAATCATATCAAAAGAAAACACACACACACACACACACACACACACAAAAAAAAAACCAACCCTGTGTTTCAGACTTTTCCTATATAATACATTATATATATATAGGTATATATAGACATATACACGTATGTGTCTATTTCGTATGGATCAATGATCTAAGATATACATTTACCTTGTTATAAAGATGCCAGCCAGCCCAGGGACTTAGTGGAGAATGATTGAGATCAGTGTATGGGTAGCACATCTAAGGTCCCTGAAAATTTGAACACTCTGATTTAGTTACTACTGGCCATGTCTCTTTGATTGGGTTAAGATCTGCTCCTTGGATGTTTGAGACAAAAAAGGGAATTTGGAAGAATGAAACCTTTGCCTCTGCTATTTCATCTATCCTTTTGAAACATGGGAAATACAACTCTTATAAAGAGTGAATGAAAATACTTTCTGCATCAGAGAAGTCATATTCTTTTTTTCATAGTATGTTGGATGAGAGATTTTCTGCTGCTAAAATTAATATTATCCTAATGGCACCAGATTCCATTGGGCACAGTTTTCCATTCTTAGTTGTAGGATATAATACAATTCCTTTTCTTTTATATTTTTTCTAATTACATGTAAAAACAATTAACATTTGTTTTTTTTTTTTTTCTAAATTCTCTTCCTCCCTCTTCTCCCCTATTTCCCACTGAGAAGGCAAGCAAATTGATATAGGTTATTCTTGGCAGGCAAAGCACTTCCATATTGATCATGTTATAAAAATAAAATAAAATAAAAATACAAACAATAAATAAATGAACGATAAAATTTGAAAAAATCATGCTTTGATCTGGATTTCAAATTTTATCAGTTCCTTCTCTGAAGGTAGGTAACATTTTTATCATTAGTCCTTTGGAATTGTCTTGGATAATTGTGTTACTGAGAATAGTTGTCATTCACAGTTGATCATCTTATGATATAGTTATTACTGTATACAATGTTCTCCTTGTTCTGCACATTTCACTTTTCATCTGTTCATCTAAGTTTTTCCAGGTTTTTCTGAAATAATCCTGCTCATCATTACTGATAGCACTCATATATCACAACTTGTTTGGCAATTTCCTAATTAATTAGCATCCCTTCAATTTCCAAATCTTTACTACCACAAAATGAACTGCTATGAATATTTATGTACATATAAGTTCTTATTTTTTTTTAATTTCTTTGTGATACAGACATAATGGAATTGTTGGGTCAAAAAAACCAAGTTACTCTTCAGAATGGCTGTATTATTTCAGAGCTCCACTAACAGTACTTCAGTGTCCCAATGTTTCCAACATTCCTTCTAACATTTGTCATTTTCCTTTTCTGTTATATTAGCCAATCTGATGGCTATGAAGTGATGCCTCAGTTGTTGTAATTTATAATTCTCTAATTAATCGTGGTTTAGAGCATTTTAAATTGATTATAGATAGCTTTGATTTCTGTTTAAAAACTGACTTTTTATACCTCTTGACCATTTATCAATTAGGAAATGACTTATATTTTTATAAATTTGAGTCATTTTCCCATATATTTGAGAAATAAGGCTTTTATCAGAGAAAATCACTGTATTTTTTTCACAGTTATAATTACTGTGTATTTCCCTCCTTGTTTTCCCCCTATTTTTTTCTCTGTGTCCTATTATCCTGAACCTCCTCAAAATCTTCTGCTCTTCCTACTTCCCTGTAAGCCTAGATAGATTTTTCTTTCCCTTTTTTCCCAGTTCTCTTTTTTAACCCCCTAATTTACTTTTTAGATATCATCCCATTATAGTCAACTCACATCCATGACCTACATCTGCATAGTACTTTTAATTGCTTTAATAATTTTTTAGGGTCTTAGGAATTACAAGTATCACCTTCCTATATAGGAGTGCAAACAGTCTGACCTTATTGAATTTCTTATGAGTTCTATTTCTTGTATAAATTTTAATGCTTCCTTTGAGTCTTGTA
The DNA here is from genome assembly GCA_023553655.1 of Myrmecobius fasciatus. Classification (NCBI taxonomy): domain Eukaryota; kingdom Metazoa; phylum Chordata; class Mammalia; order Dasyuromorphia; family Myrmecobiidae; genus Myrmecobius; species Myrmecobius fasciatus. The sequence goes on along the minus strand of JAJPUD010006923.1, from coordinate 59,640 downwards.
TTTGAAAGTCAAACTTCCCATTCAGCTTTGATCTTTTCATCAGGAATGCTTGAAAGTTCTTTGCTTCTATTTCATTGCATGTCATTTTCCCCCTGAAGGTTTAAACTCAGTTTTTCTAGATAGATGATTCTTGGGTGTCATCCCAGTTCCACTACCCTCCAAGATGTGATTTTTTGATAGGAAAAAGGTCCCATTTTGGTATGTGCTTATGACAGAATTACCTGGGACACATTGACTGGTTACTTTGAATGATAAAAATGTTGACACATGAGTTTGTTTAGGTCTAGGTCTGCGGTGCTGGAGAGTGTTATGAGGCACCTCAGGTTTCCCTAAAATGTTCTTAGAGAGATAGAGAGAGATGCTATGAGTTATTTTGTCATGCCATTGTGAGGACCCAAGAGAAAATATGCACAAAATGTTTGTCCAAATTTAAGCCGCAATAAGAAAGTCAGTTATTGTTTTCAGCATCATTATTCTTTGCAACTGGCTGCCCTTCCTCAAAAATGTCATTTATAGAAATCTGGGACCTGATATGTTAGAATCGACCAACATTTCCTAAAAATCTACTATGTGATAAGTCCGTGCTATGTGTAAGGATGCAAAAACAATCTTGGTTTTCAAGGAGACTCTCAATCTAATGGTGGAGGAACCACTTCATACTAACAACTCTATCCTAAAAAGATGGAGAAGGGGAAAATAGGAGACAGATCTTAGAAGAGAGATACTAGTATAAAAGTAGACAAGAAAAGTCTTGGAAAAGAGGTAATTTTAGCTGAGGGTTGAAGGAAGTTGGGGAATCTAAAAGTCAGGGAATATCTTGTGTAGATAAAGAGAGAAAGCATTCCAGGCATGGAGTATAGATAGTGCAAAGGCACAGAATGTTCTCCCTAGGCAAACAGGTAAATGATTTTTCCAGAGTCAAAGAACTAGTGAGTGAATGAGTCCACATTTAAACTCTGTCTACTCTGCCACCTAATTGCCTGTAAAACTACAACAAATAGTTAATAATAAGATATATGTAAATCAGAACATCTCAATGTATATGGAAATGTCCATTCAAAACTGAATGCTTTGTAACTAAAATAAAAAGTGTAGTCCCAAATAAAAGATTTGAAAAAGCATCTTGCCCCCTTATGTAGAGAGGCAGAGGGTGATAGTGGGGGAAGTATGGGTATGGAACTTTTTTGTATACTCTTTGTTTCATTTGACATGTATTGGTTAGTTTACCTCCTGAACTTTTTTCTTTACCTTTTTATTTTCCTAACCTCACCTACCTATGTATCCCATATAGTAAATGGAAGACCTTATCCCACCTCCTTCTTACACTGGTGAGTGTGGTCTCCCAGAATAATGTTAGTTACAATCTCCTCCACTACATCTTTTCAGTGGAATCCTTGAGAAGTTAACATCTTTGAATGGGTCTTTATTCATTGAGGTCTTTAAGCAGAAACTGATGACCATTTGGCTAATAAATTATATTGGAGATCCTGTTTGTGTATTGATTAGACTACAGATTGCCAAGATCACTTATAACCACGGTTGGCCTGATAAATCTTTAACTATTATATGTCCAGGGAAAAAATAGTGTATCTATAATGATTTTAAGTTTATTTTGCGTTATAAAAATTTTCCCCATTTTTTTCTTGAGTTGATAAATTAACAAAATAGTCAATCAAGTCCTGATTTATAGGATTTGCTGATTTCTGAAATGCCAATACTTACAAAATTTAATAATTGACCTTTAAAATTTAACAGTTATCAAAATCTGTAATCCTATAAATCCTAGCCACATTTCCTTCACATTATATAATATATAAAATTGATTTTTTTCACCTGAATGAAGGATATTTTATTTATTTTCATTCATTTAATCTTATTAGTTCTGATTTATTATGCTATTCAACATTTTATGTTCTTGACTCTTACAGTATTAATTTGACTTCCCAGTTTCATGTCTCCTTAAGTTTTGATTGGTGGAACTTTTTTATTCCTTATTCAATTCCTTGATAAAAAAAATATATCTCATAGCATAGGATCAGGGATAACTATGTGGGACTGTCATCTCTCAAAGAACTCCTCCTTAGTTGATAACAAACAACAACTACTTTCTGGGTTGTGCTACAGAACCATTTTTTAATATACATAAATGAACTAGTCCATCTCTTTCCATCTTTTTTACAAGGACATGAACCATTTTGTCCAATATTTTGCTTAAGCCTAGTAGTGTGACTGAGAAGAGTTTCTTGGGCATGGAATCAGAAAGAACTGTGTTCAAATCCTATACCTGACACTACCAATGTGATCATGAGCAGATCCCTTAAGCTCCGTGAACATCAGTCTTCCCATCTGTAAAAGGGGAAAAATTAGTATTTTTCTCATAAGGTTGCTGGAATACTCAAATGAGATGATGATGGCCAAAATTTTGGCAATCTTTGAAGTTACATAAATGAGAATTTTGATGATTATTGTTTCTACAGCAAGTCCCCTGATACCAGTCTAGTCATCTCCACTAGAAAAGGACATGAACTTCCTCTGGATCAACTTGTTCTTGATGAGACCTTGTGCCTTTTTGAGACCATTGGTTCCTTTTCTAGCTGAGTAATAACCATGATCCAGGGGGTGCAGTGGGATAGAGCACAGAGCCAAGAGCACAGGAAGACCTGACTTCAAAACTAGCCTCAGTTATGTTCTAGATGTGTGAACATGAGTAAATTTAACCTCTGTTTACTTCAATTTCCTCATCTGTAAAATGGATATAATAAAAGCACCTTCCTCCCGCAGTTGGTAAAAGGATCAAATAAGATCATATTTGTAAAGTACTTTGAAAAGCTTAAAGCTCCATAAACTCTGGCTCTTAGCTGTAATTGAAGCCAGCTGGAAGAGATGGTGGGCAGCAGCTGCCCAATGATAGCTGCCTTAGAAACAGACTCAACTGGAAAACAGGTGATGGGTCAGACCCAGACTTTGCTCTTCCCTGAGCTCTTGCCTCCCTGCAACTGTCCAACAAGACACAGAGACTAGTCTGTATCTTACTCCTATTTCACTGACAGATGCTTTCAAAGGACATATTTCACTTTAAAAAAAAAGAAAGCTTTTCATCTGGGTCACAGGAAATGTGAGCTCTAATTAATTGACAGGAGCCTGGCATCTTCTAGGATCTGAGCAGCTGCGATAGTGGAGACTGGGTTACAGGGAGAGAAGAAAATATGTCTTAGGAAGCTGACATTTGGGGCACCCACCTGTCTTGTACTTCAATGCCATAAGGAGCTTAAAATTGTATTACTATAGGAAATTTTTATTGAAAGAATACACACAATAAATAATTATCATGCATCTCCTATGTATAGAGCATTAGTTTAAGGTCAAGGGGAAAAAAGGGAGAGAATGAACAGTTCCAATCTCAGGTTAAAGACAAGACTGTTTCATGTTCATCTCTGTATACTTTATTTAGCACCAAGCCTGGCACACCTTAAGCACTTAATATGTTATTTTGTCATTCAATCAGCCATCCTGTGCCTACCATGGTGACTGACACTATGACATCACTTGATCAGTGTTTGTTAAATGAATGGCTTGAGCAGAGCTCACAGTCTCATAGCTCAAGGCTCCATACCCATGAGACTTTAGTGTACGGTATTGCATAATAATGACTTTAAAGAATTCTAAACGAAGTGTTTTGTAACATCTGAGAGAGATGGAGTCATTCTTTACTGGAATAACATGGGAAGGCTTCCTGGAGAAGGCAGTATCTGAGTTAGGTTTTGTTTTTTGCTGAGGCAATTGGGGCTAAGTGACTTGCCCAGGGTCACATAGGAAGTGTTAAGTGTCAGGTCAGATTTGAACTCAGGTCCTCCTGACTTCAGGGCTGGTGCTCTATCTATTACACCAACTAGCTGTCCTTATCTGAGTTAGCTTTAAAGGGCTAGAGGACAGAGAGAGAGAAAGGGGATGGAACAAAACCAATCACCACATTATCCATGAACAAAAATATACATCTCATTTTGTATCTTGTATCATCCCTGTGTCAGGATGAGAAATTTCATTCATGATTAGTCCTGTGGAGTAATGGATGATCTTTGCATTGATTAGAGTTCCTGAGTTTTTCAAAACTATTCACATTAAAACTTTTTTGAAATAGTAATTGTACTAATGAATAGCTATTAATGTTGGAAATTAGTTACTTCATTTCTTCTCATAGATGAAAGGACATCAAGTAACCTTTAAAACATTTTTCCAATAAGATGCTAGTATTCTTTGATACTTGGAGAAAGATAGAACAAGCAAAAACAGTACCATGTGGAAAGGTACCAGACACATTATCCCACTATGGAAGTGGTCAGCTATTGGATGTGTCCACCAATTGGATAAGGCTTCTCATGTAAATGTCTAATGCTGCTAAGCAGTGGCCTTTGCAAGCCCATGAGAGAGGCTGCTAAAATAGGGCATGGCTACAGCAATCTGTAAGAGAGCTAACAACTTCCTTGAATAGGACGCTCTTGTGATGATGGTCCTCAGAGAAGCCTAAGGTGACTGATGGGAAAAAGATTAAAGGAGGCTGTTCACAGTTTTTGGAAATTCTCATAACAGTCAGGCAGAGATGTTACTCTGGGGCTCATATCCATTCACAGTTTGTCTCCAGGACTATGAAACACCCTGCTGCCAAAACACAATTAGAAAATTAAATGGAGAGAAACTCTGAAACCCCTTTGTCTCACCATCATCTCAAGAGACTACAGGAGCTTCTTGCCTTTTCCCCTCATCTCTTCTTCTTGTTTACCACCAAAAACAAGAAGAAAAATCTATTGTGAGTTAATGTGTATGTGTGTGCTTGTACATGACTTCTAATATATATTTCTATCTAGAAATTAAACAATCTAGTTCTCCCTACAAAGGTCTCCATGAATAAAACCTGCTCAATACGGACCACAGGCTGGAGTGTTTAAGGGTCACTTAGTCCCAGATATTTATCTGCCATAGGAATATCAGTCTAAGAAAAATGAATGGTGCAAAACAAAAGCCGAGTTAGAACTCAGTTCCCCTGATTCCCAAGCAAGTTTTCCTTCTATAATAGGTATCACATTGACTTTCAATTCCAGGACCTTTTTGAAGGATTTGGGAGCCCTTATCCTGTGATGCCCAACCAGGAGCATAATCATTTCCATGTGGAAAGAATATTTAGTTTGAGGTGGTAGTGAATGATCCAGTCTTCAGGAGTCATCTAAGTGAAAATTCCTTCCACTTAGACAAATGTGAAAACCACCTATGAATGACAATGTTAGGTCCCTAGGACATTGAGAAATTATGACATTTTACCTGTTTCACACAAAGAGCATGACACAGAGGCATGTCTTGAACTCAGGACTTCCAATGTTCAGAATAGTACTCTAACCCAAACTAATCTTCTTATTTAGTGCCATACCAATCAAACTCCCAAGAAATTATTTTACAGATCTAGAAAAAATAGTAGCAACGTTCATTTGGAAGAACAAAAGGTCAAGGATCTCAAGGGGATTAATGAAAAAAAAGGCAGATGAAGGTGGCCTTGCTGTACCAGATCTAAAACTATATTATAAAGCAGCAGTCATCAAAACCATTTGGTACTGGCTAAGAAATAGAGCAGTCGATCAGTGGCACAGGATAGAATATCAGGACAATCTAGGCAATAACCTTAACAATCTAGTATTCGATAAACCCAAAGACCCCAGCTTTTGGGATAAATACTCACTATTCGGCAAAAACTGCTGGGAAAATTGGAAACTAGTGTGGAAGAAATTAGGGCTTGACCCATACCTAACACCACATACCAAGATAAGATCTAAATGGGTTCATGATCTAGATATAAAGAGGGACTTTGTAAGCAAGTTAGAGGAACGTAATATAGTTTATCTCTCAGACCTGTGGAGATGGAATAAATTTATGTCCAAAGAAGACCTGGAACTCCTAATTGAACACCAGATGGATAATTTTGATTATCTTAAGTTAAAAAGTTTCTGTACAAACAAAACAAATGCAGACAAGATTAGGAGGGAAGCATCAAATTGGGAAATCATCTTTACATTTAATGGTTCTGATAAAGGCCTCATTTCTAAAATATATAGAGAATTGTCTCATATATATAAGAATTCAAGCCACTCTTCAATAGATAAGTGGTCAAGGGATATGAACAGACAATTTTCAGATGATGAAATTAAAACCATCTCTAGTCATGTGAAAAGTTGCTCCAAATCACTATTGATGAGAGAAATGCAAATTAAGACAACTCTGAGATACCACTACACACCTGTCAGATTGGCTAAAATGACAGGAAAAGATAACGATGAATGTTGGAGGGGATGTGGGAAAACTGGGACACTAATACATTGTTGTTGGAACTGTGAACAGATCCAACCATTCTGGAGAGCAATTTGGAGCTATGCTCAAAAAGTTGTCAAACTGTGCATACCCTTTGACCCAGCAGTGTTTCTACTGGGCCTATATCCCAAAGAGATCTTAGAGGAAGGAAAGGGACCCACATGTGCAAGAATGTTTGTGGCAGCCCTTTTTGTAGTGGCTAGAAACTGGAAACTGAAGGGATGCCCATCAATTGGAGAGTGGCTGAATAAATTATGGTATATGAATGTTATGGAATACTATTGCTCTGTAAGAAATGACGAGCAGGACGATTTTGGAGGGTCCTGGAGGGACTTGCATGAACTGATGCTGAGTGAAACGAGTAGAACCAGGAGATCATCATACACAGCGACAACGGTATTGCATGATGATCAATTCTGATGGATATGGCTCTCTGCAACAAAGAATTGTCTCAAACCAGTTCCAATTGTTCACTGAAGAAAACCATATACACCCAGAGAGAGGGATATGAAATATGGACCACAACATAACATTTTCATGATCTCTATTGACATTTGCTTGTGTTGTGTTGCCTTTCTCTGATTCTTTTTTTTTCTTGTAGATAGGATTTTTCTTGCATAACTTCTCAAGCATTTCAACATTATTAACATGTAATGGACTTCCTGCCATCTAGTGGAGGGGAGGAGACTGGGGGTAAAATTTGTAATGGAAAGCTTTGTAAAGATCAATGTTGGGAAACTACCCATATACATGTCATACAAATAAAAAGCTTTAATTAAAAAAAAAGAATAGTACTCTACACACACTACCCTGGGGTAATTTAGATGAGAAAAATTACATCTTAATTTTTCACTAACCACTAATTAAATCAAGCATTTGGTTCCATTAATATTTTTTGAAAATGTTATTCTGAGAAGCCATGCCTTTGTTCCTCCTAGCTTCTAATAGGGTCCAGATCATGTGCAAAAAGAGTAAGGGTCCCTATATGTCATCATACTACAATTGGTTAATAATTGTCCAAAGAATTGTTTTCTTTTTCAGCTTGCTGAGCAAAGGATAACAATGTACTTGGGATTTGGGACACCTGCTTTTTCCTGTAGGAAATAAAGCTAATGGATCATATGAGATCAAAAGGCCCTTCTATCACTGAATGTTACCATTGTATAATTCTAAGAAAAATGCCCAAACTAGATTTTGTGGGCACTGCCTTCATTACTTGTTAGATAGATGACCATGTATCTTTTGAGAAATAATACGAGAAGTGAGAATTAAAGAGCTACCTTCAGTCTTTCCTTCAGAATTTAATCAGTTAGCTTCATCAGCATCCTTAATAAAACATGAACCACCTTGAAGAAGCAGTGGCCTCCCTCATTCATAAATCCAAAGTGCTAAGGGCTCTTGCCAAGCCCTTATTCCTAGCCTCCATTCCCATTTCCTAGTGAGGGACATATGGTTCATTATGCACACTCAGCAAGTTTAATCATGGTTCAACATAAAGAAAGAGGCAACCATTTTATGATAATGAAGCCTTAGAGAAGTTGGACTTTAGAGAAAGCTTCAGTAACCTTGGAGATGAATGTAGAGAATAGATGATGGAGTGATGATCTCCCAGAAGTTGACTTCCCACCACTGAATGTCCAAGAGGGAGAGATCATTTTGAAGGATATAGTATGGAGTCAGAAAACAAAACAGAAATGCTCATGCTGTAGCCATTCAATAGATCTGGGTGACATTGGCCACATTACATGTCTTTTCTACTTGAGGATAAAGACGAGCTGCTGAAGGGAAGCATTAAAGATAATAAGAGAATATAGACAATATGGTAGTGCTTCCCATTTAAACATATGGAAGGCAGACAATTTTGGAATATGGGAATTCAGAGGGAAATGTGTCGCTCAGACCTACATTTCTTCTTGCTATAATATCAATACAAATGCATCACTGATAATTGGAATATATAATCACATATTCATTTCAACCATCACCCTGCTAAATCCACTAGGGGATCCTTGGTAGCAGAGTAGTCTTGTTTTGATTTGGCATAAGAATTAAATCTGTAATTCCATTGGTTGAAGGAATTCCCAGATGAAGAATTTCTCTCTATCATCAGCTTATACTTTCTCTGTAATTTAGCATCTAAGAGAGCTACATACAGCCATGAAAAGTTAAACAATTTGCCCAGAATCTCACAACCAAAGTGTGTTGGAAATGAGATTTGAATTTAGGTCTCCCTGGCTCCAGAATTAGCTTTCAATCCCTAATACCATGATGCCTGATAATAATACCAATCAGATATACTAAGCACATATTTAATATCTTCTTTGTGTTGAGCATATGATAGGCCCTAAGGATATAAATACAGAAGAAAATCATCCTGCTATCTCAGAGTTTGTGCTATGTTGAAATTATATTTTTTCTTACAAATTTGCATTTATAAAGAACTTTAAGGTTTGCAGGGCACTTTGATCTCTTTTGATCCTCATAACTCTGTATAGTGGGTACAATTGTGATCCCTATTTTACTTATGGGATAACTTAGGCTGAGAGAAGTTAAATGACTTCCCAAACTCACATAGCTACCAAATGTTTGAGGAGCTCAGGACTTGTTCATACCATTTTTAGCACTCTATACAATTGCATTACCTATCTACCATACAGAATTTTAGTGGATCTGTGACTTCAGCCCGCATGCATTTAATGTATTATAAAATAAAACAGTCTGTAACATGAACTGATGCTGAGTGAAGTGAGCAGAATCAAGAGAACATTGTGTATAGTAACAACAATATTATTTGGTATGATCAGTTGTGATGGACTTGGCCCTTCTCAAAAATGCAGTGATTCAAGGCAATTCCAATAGACTTATGATGAAAAATAGCATCCACATCCAGAGAGAAAACCATAGAGACTGAATATGGAATAAAGCAAATTATTTTCACTTTTTGTCTGCTTCTTTGTTTTTTTCTCATGTTTTCCCCTTTGGGTCTGATTTTTCTTGTACAACATGAGAAATATGGAAATGAGTTTAAAAGATTTTCACATATTTAACCTATATCATATTACTTGCTTTCTTAGGGAGGGAGGAAGGAAGGGAGGGAAAAAAATTTGGAACAAAAAGTCATACAAAAATGAATGTTGAAAACTATCTTATATGACACAGATATGGTGCTGATAGCTAAACCATGTAGGGAGAAAAGTGAGAAAGAAAACTATAGATCCATTTTCCTAATGAATATCGATGCAAAAATTTTAAATAAGATTCTAGCAATGAGATTACAGAAAGTCATCCCCAGGATAATACACCATGACCAAGTAGGATTTATA